>JAUZNJ010028737.1:5724-15876 GCA_034780135.1 Jordanella pulchra | reverse complement strand
CGACTAGTCGACATCGACTCGACTATTATCATGATGTAGTCGACCTTAAAAAATATGTAGTCGTTCAACCCCTAGTATATACACACATACGTAAATACACACACAAAGTACGAAGCCGTCGTGTTCGATATGAGCAGATTTAACTTCAAAGGGATTGCAAAGACTAGCCTATACACACAGATACAGTTATATATAAATATATAGATATATTTATAGTTATGTCTATATATTTATAGTTAAATATACATATATATTTACAGTTATATATCATATAAATTTATAGTTTTCATATAAATTTTATAAAAAAGCTTCATTTGCACCTTTTAGAAATCAGGATGTTTTCAGTATTTTTCTCTACTTCCATCGCTAAACATCAGCACCTCTTGTGTTGAGACCAGAAAAACAGTAACAGTTAAAGATGAGGATGATCTATCAGAATTTCCTATAGATGAAAGGTCATTCCAGTGGATCTGATCCTTTTATTCGTCAATACAAATTATGTATTATATTATAAAATCATATCAATCAGTTGGTCCCATCTTGCTTGTGAAACGCTGATGTTTTCAGTCAGCCAATTTATCTGGAAATCAGTTGAAAGTTCGCTGGATTCAGAGTGTCTGAAGGCAGATAGCAAGGTTAGCCTGTATTTACGTGTATTGTCTCTGACCGCGGCTTGGTCTGACCTAAGATGGCCGCTCTCTCAGCATAAATCTTAACCAAAGATACGGGGTCTATCGATGTCTATAGTTGATCCACTTTTCATGATGTTTCTCTGTCCAGTTATGAGGGTTTGGACAGCCCAATACAAACATTTCTAGTGTAATAAGCTATTTTTCTGTATCTGACATCTAAGAAGTAAACTGATAAATGTGGATCGAGAGAGAATATCTAGAAATGAAAAAACAACGTACGGCCATTCGTATGATGATGCAGTTGTTTCTGGTTGTGAGGCTGGTGCTGTGCTGGAAGCGAAGGTCTCTGGCCTGAAGCTGCAGCTCCTGGCAAAGTTCTGCCTTCTTCTTTTCTGTCAAATAAAAAGAGGATGAAAGTATTATTTCACATACCAACCAGTATTATATCTGTTGCACCTTAAAAAAAAATCATGCTTCTTAAACTTTTTCATATTTTAACTGCAAACTATGTACTTTATTGGAATTTTTCTGTAAAAAACAAAACAAAAAAACAACAACAAAAAAAGCACACAATGGAGCCAAATGTTTAAAAAAGCTACTTTCACTGTTTTTAAAAATAATCTGAATATATGCTAAGTGATTTTATTTGTAGCCTCTTTTCATCTAAAAATTTATAGTTTTTAGATGAAAATTTCTGCTGCTCTGGGGGAGCAGGTGGGAAAATCAGTTTCTACAGCAACCATTAGTTTAGTATTCCATAAATGTCTTCTACAGTATATGGAAGAGTTGGAAGAAAAAGGGCATTGTTGAAAGAAAGCCAAAAGATGTAATGTTGGAGATTTCCCTTAAGCCTCTTAGTGGAAAAGGAATTAAATTGAACACAATGATCTTTTTCCACTGAGAGTTAACATTTTTCAAAAAGCTGCACATCATACTGAACACACCGTTCCCACTGTGAAACATGATGGTGGCAGAATCATGCAGTTGAAAAGACGCGTTTCAGTAGGGAAGGAAAAGGTGAGTGGGGAGAAGAAGAAAATGCAGTCAATTCTGTTAGTTCTGGAGGTGACAATAGTTTGTATTTCTGGGTTCATCTAACACACAGACTAGAATATTTAAATGGATTATAAATGTGTATCCTAACACTTACCAAACGATGTCACATTTCCTTCCTGATCAAACTTCATCTGTCAAATAAACAAAACATAAAACTCATTATTGATATTCAGCAACCAGAATGTCAACAGATGAACTCGACTTTTAAATCTATTTCACCAAAGAACACATTAAAAATGTCGACATCTACCATCAGTGCGGTCCAGAACTTATGGAGCGTTTCAACAAAAAGCCTCTTATTGTGGAGTTTACACGGACAACAGACGCTACAGCTACAATACCAGCTGATCAACTCTTCAAAGTGTCAACCATCTCACCACAACAAAGGTTGGAGACACGCTGGACAGAGGCGCATCGGTTGCATTGCAGCGCACTACAGACACTGGGAAAGGAAAAACACAGTTGTGCTTTAAAAGCCACATCATCAATTCTTCTGCTATAGATAAGCAATGAGGCAAACAACATGGTGCTGTCTTATAAATCACCACTGCGAAAAACACAAAATGTGAAGAAAATACAGTCCATATATATTACAATCTTCATACCAATTCCAAAAATGGTTAAAAAAAAAGACTTAAAATGATTAATCTCCATTAAATAAAATACTTAAAAATCAAGACAAACGTAATATGCAATGGTTGGGGATATTATGTAAAGGGATTTGTTTTCACATATAAAAAGGCAAGACATGTGATATGAAACAAGGGTGACAAGTGAAGAGGTGGACTGCTGATGTATCACAGAGAAATAGAACTGAAACAATTAATTGGATTAATTGTGATTAATCAGTTACTGAAATAATTGTCAACTAATTTAGTCATAAGATTAATCGTTAACTGGAGTATAGAGACTCTAAAACATGCTTTTAGCTGACAGAGCAACTTCGAGCTAAGTTTTGCTAAACCAAAATGGTGAAAATAGTATATAAATATTTTGCATTTTCGACTACCAATATGCTCCATCGATAACTCCTCAAGTGGAAAAGTTACAGTTTCACCTGGTTTAGTTCTGTAAAATATCTTCTTTGGGGAACCTTTTGCTATCCGATCCGAAAAATAATCAACAGATCAACTGATTAGCAAAATAATCGTTAGTTGCAGCCCTACTGAGAAATGATTTTGTGTTTTCGTCTTCTTCTCTGCAGGCTCTCTCTCCAGCAAAACTTGTTTTCATGTTTAATAAAACACAGAGAGAATCCAACTGTTTAAAACAACTTCAGTTCGCTCATCAGAACTTTTTAATATCATTTTCTTAATCAAAGTCTGTAACCATAAATGGACTTTTCTGCAAGCACGGAGAGCTATACGTGTTCTAATAAAAAATTATTCCATATTTATAAGCACACCGATAACTTTGCATGCTTACAGACAAATCAGTTTGTGGAAATGCTCCTTGATAAAGTGATATCAAGGAAGTCAAGGAAAAAATACTTGGGATTTTATATCAAATGTAAGTTGTTGTTTTTTAATAAAATAGATTTCAATAAAGAAAACAAACAAATTGTCTTATGAGAGAGACATTTCTAATAAGACACTAGAAATCCAACCTGATGTCAGCAATATACTGGTTCATCACTTGTGTTTTGTACTCTATAAATGAGTAGATGATTCATGGATCAGAGTCAAATGACTATTACCAAAAAAAGAAAAAAAAAACATCGACACAATTTTATTATAAAATTGCAAATATCTTACAGTTTGGCAGAGATAAAAATAACATTCCAGATCAAACAAAGTAACTAGGAAGTATTAGCTGAAAACTAGATGTACAGTAGAGGAGATAATTAACTCAAACAGGGCTTGCATTTGTTTTTGATTTTTGTCATATACAGATAACCATAACTAGTTATCTAATGTTTTTGTTTTTTTTTTTAAGCAGGATACATGTTTTGCTTTGTTCACTGTTCCTAATTTATAAACTTACTGCAGAATGAAGCTGGAAAGTCATGGAACAAGTAAACACCACGGTAAAAAAGCAGAAAGAAACTCAAAGAAACTATTGAAAAGACTTATTTCCATATATCGATCAAGACTGATGGGGCCTATTTTTTGGAAATAAAGTATAAGATAAATCAGAGATTCTTCAATACTTACCACTGTTACTTCAATACTTACAATTTCATACTGTATACTTACAAAGTATACAGTATGAAATAACCAATTATTAAGTAAATCCAGTCCAATATAAATAATGACACTAAATGAGTCATATGCTGCTAAGAATGTAATGTGGTCGTTGGTAGGAGGGAGATTTACAAGTGTTTTTAAACTAATTGAAGCTTGAAGACACTTTAGGTGTTACAGGTTTCTGTAATCAAAGTGATTTAAGGTAATCTGTGTAAATCTTACCTGGCCAGGCTGCTACTCCCCGCAGTAGGATCTCCTTCCTGAGCCCAGCAGGCTGACACCTTCTGTGCAGACCTCCCAGCAGAACAGTCCTCTGGCAGCATGTGAAATAAGAACCAATATCACAGTATCTCCTGCTTAGAAATCCCACCATCTTGTTTCCAGTGGGTACAGCTCGTTTCAACTGCTGTGCAACCGTGGGTCTGCTAAAGAGGAGGAGGGTTTGATTCCGAACACAATGTGAGGTTAGAGAACATAAGGAGCTGAAAACTCGTGTTCCAACAGATGACATCCTGGAGGAGTTCACGCAGCTTCTCAGCAGAAGTCTTTGCAGCTTTACCTCCATACCAACCAAACACACAGCCTTTACACAGACTGACATGCTTTAGCTGTTAAGGCACAATGAGGAGGTCCCAACACGTTACAGCAGGAGTAAATACAGGACAGCAACGGTCTTCAGTAACACAAAATGTAGTAATGATGCATTTACTAAAGTCATCTCCTTAAGTGGTCCAAACTTGTATGAGCCCGAGCTTCCAGGTACAAACAAAGAGGTTAAAACAGTAGCGATAATAACTTTTAAGTAAACTCAGCGGTGTACATAGTACTGGTTATCCAATCTTCCCTCTCAATCTTTCCAAAAATGTTTCCTACTTCCGCTTGTGTAATGCTAACCTTTACCAGTTACTGTCCTTTAATTAACAGAAACAAAATTCAGATCAGCTGGACAGCTGTTGGTAACTATCGGCTCTCCTAAGGCTGCTGCAGTCCATAAGTAACCCTCCCTCCATGCTAGCCGGGGAGATGAGGACAGCAGCAAGAACACTCTCCATAATGCACCGCGGAGACCGACTTTCAAAGATCGTCTCCAAACAGGTCGATCACGCTGCATTTTGATTTGTTTCTTTTTCCTCTTATGCTACTTATTGGCGTTTAGCAAGTAACATAACAGCACATTAGCGCCACTAACTGGAATTTAAACGAATAACACTTCTTGTTTCCCCAAACCTTTGACAGTTTGTATCTTATTTTAATCTTTTCAGTGTTTCAAAAAAGAATATCAATCACTCCGTACCTAATGCATGTGAGCGTTTACAAGACTGTATCCATGGTCTCTTGTCCTGACCTAGTCTCATTTATGGTCCCTGTAATAATGACACACTGTAATACAATTCTTATGATCATGTGTGCTAGCACAAAAAATGCAACAGAAAGGTCCCTTGGATCTATTTTAGTTGTAGTTTTTATAGATTTATTTTAATGATGATTTAAAATCTTTGGTAGTTTTGGCTTCATTTAAATTGAGAAAAGGTCACCGTTATTGGATGCTGTAATGTAGGTTTACACAGCTGCAAATGGCTCTTTGGCTCACCTAATATTTCAAACGAAGAACTAGGCCTATCGCCCTGTTATTTATTTCACTGTTTTGTTCTTTACCCCCCTGATCCCACTCTGCCCTCCTGGCGAATTTCTAGAACCGCTACATGGTTTGTTAAATTCTAAAAGATAAAAGTACAGTTTAATTAAACAGTATTAACCGACAGTGATTTGAAATGAATTTGATTGATCTGAGTTATTAAAAGATAACATCTATAGGATCATTTATTTATCCTAATTAGAAACATCAGCTGTGTTCATTTTTACATAATAAAACATAATATTTCTCCTAAAACACACAGACAAAAATACGATTGATGTAGGAACAAGATTTGTTTGTGCAATGAGGGTCACACACACCTTTCTATTTTCTAGTCTTCAAGATAAAACAAACAAAAAAGGAAAGGGAGATTATATTATGATTCTAATGTTTAATAGGCTATTTCTTAGCTTAGTCGAGCTCCTCATTCCAGTAAATCAAATGAAGACATATTTTATACAATCTTCTTCTCGTTCAATAACATACTAATGGTTAAATTAGCGTGTGCGCATGCGCGACGGATTTTTAACAGCATCAGCATCCCTTGGTCAGCTGGACACGGATAGAACCGGAAGGATGCTGCGGGTTGAAGGAAGTCGTGGGGGTTGTGTTATTTGACGCTGTGTCCGACTTCCTTTTTTTCAGCACACATCATCCCTCTTTCTCTTTCTGACTATATAACCTCACAACCGCCATGTTCCCTTCTTGTTACTCCAAACCTGCAGACAGCGGGGGGAAGAGGAGCTCTATTGCCAAACTGCTGCTTGGTGTGTTCGTGGTGTACACGCTGCACACCGCCTGGCTGCTGTACGGCTTCCTCAACACCAAACCCTGTGATGTAGGCGGAGGAGATCCCTGCATCAACTCCTACCTGGCAGCTAAACCTAGACTGCAGGTCAGTACAGGCGTTTTTAAAATGTTCAAATTGGTCAGAATCTGATGGAAAATATGCATCAATCCAGCTATCCACAACATAAATACACTTATGTAACATTTCTCTGCATAAAGCTATTTAAAAAATGTTGTTTTTTTCATAAAAATACAGTAAATCAAATGAATGAAAAATACGTTTTCGGTATAGTATAGTTATAGTTGTTTAATTTTCCCTTTGGGATTAATTAAGTATTTATGAAGTTAATTAAATATGATTAAGATTAATAGACTTAAAAATGTTTAGTTTTAAATAGGAACTTTTTAATACTAAAACTGTTATTTCATGTAGAAATGGTTTTTGAATGTTTCTTTAAACAAATAAATGCAGAATGTTTTATTATGTTGTAAGTCCATGTAGTCATAACAGTTTCCATATTAAATAATCAGTCTGACTTCAGTAAACACAGGATTTGTAGTTTATGGTAAAATGATGCTGTTTTTTGTTGTTATTTGTTTGTTTTAAATGATTTTTTCCACCCTATTCTCCTTTACCAGATGAGTGTGTTTACCTGCCTCGTGCCAGATAACAGCCAACTCACCCTCGCTCTAAAAGTAGAGCCCTTTGACCCTCACTCTACGTTTGAGAGGTGGGTTTGACACAACAGTGCAGAGAGTATTGCAAAACCATTCATAGATGTGTAACTTCCTTATATAAACTACACATTCTAGTGTCTTTTATTGGGGTTTTATCTTACAGACCAACACAAGGTGGTGCATAGCTGTGAAATTTAAGGATGGTGTCAACATCTTGTACAAATGAAAATTTTAGAATGTTTTTGTCAAAGTAGCTCTGTAGAAATACATTTCAAGCCTTTTTTTTGGATTTTTAAGGGAATTTAGGTCTTAAACATTAACGTGCTTTAATCTAAACCATATCATTGTATATCTGGATCTATGTGGGGGGCTGTTGTCCTGCAGGGAAAACAAAAATCCAAACAAAAACAGAACATAATGCTGCCACCACCATTTTTTTTCTATTTTCTGCAATAGATGGTGTGTTCAGAGTGGGTGTAAATTTGGTGTCAGCTGACCATGAATGGCGCTCCTTCTCTTGCTATGTGCCGCAATGACTTGTAGTCATCCTGTTAACAGATTCTCCCACAGCAGCTGTGGATCTCTGCAGCTCCTCCAGAGGTTTGCTTTCTCAACAAAGCAGTGGACAGTTTTTACCCTTTCCTTTGGATCTTTTAACTATAGTTTGAAAAGTGTTCAATTTGATCTTTGAGACAATCAAAGATCAAATGGACCTTTTTATGTAAAGTAACCCTGCAGTGTTGGTTTTCCTGATGCCCCCAAGGCTATCTAAGGTGATATTGCTAAGGTGAACTCTCTTTACAGAGAGAGCAGTTACTCTGGATTTTGTTTCGATGTCAAAAATTTCTTGGGCATCGTTTTAAATTTATGCTTCAAATCGAAAAAACATGTTTTCTTCCTTCCACTTCACTAACAACAACTATCATAAGGTCAAAGTGAAAAACAATGAAGTCTGCATTTGTAAAGTTAAAGACATGAAACAATTGAAAGGGTTTGAATATTTTTATGCAACACTGTGTGTGGATGAGCATATTTTTCTCCCCTGAAACTCGATGTCTTCACAGACATCATTATGTCTCTATGACTCCACAGACAGGTCAGCGTCTCTCTGCCTGAGGAGACCAGGAATAACGGCTCTCTGTATGCGGTCGTTTACGTCCACAAAGCTGGTGTTTCACCGCTGGAGGACAGAAGAGAAGTCCACTATACTGCTCATCTTACCACATACATAACCCCCCCACACACAGATGGCCAGAGGGGCACAGTTAAGGTATTTCTTCATAACATTATTTATAAAACTATGTCCCAGTTCAGCTTCATGTCACGGTGACTGTGCTAAAATTACAATATTTTTGGTTTTACCTGAAGCCAGGATCTGAGAGTCCCGTAGCTCACTGGAGACCGCGCCTGCCCATCACTTTAATGTCAGAGGAGTTCATCTTCAGCAAGGCGGGGCTTCCCAGTGACGTGCGGCGCTACATGAGAGTGTAAGTGAGCAGCAGTGAGCATGAAGTTCAGTTCTGGTTTATTTTAAAGCCGTTTTAGTCTTTAGATTTTGAATGATAAACCAAGTAAAAACAAAACTGCTTCACAAGATTTAATTCAGTCACGAATATGCAAAAGATGATGTGAATATGTAAATAATGTTTAAAGAAAACCGAATATAAAAAACAAACAGAAGTAATCCGAGGTTAAAAAAAAAACAATTTGTGAAAGACATAAAATTAAAAGAGCAATAAAGTAAAACACCTTAAGGATCTGATCGAGCAATGAGGAAGAAGGCTATGACACTTTCAAAATTAACATTAAACAGGAAAAAAATATATGATAATGATCCCAAGATACATCTACAAAACAAGGCAGAAATTCCAGTATTAACAAGATAAAGAATTAACAGCTGCAAGTTTGTTTTTTTTTAAAGAAATTACAAACCACAGAAAAAAAAATGTAAAAAAAAAAAAATCATGAAAAATACAACAATGATCTCTCACAGGGACCAACTTTTCCAGCTTTGTCGTTTTCTGAGAACTTCTTCTTCCCTCCCTGCAGCTCCCAGGAGGGCCGTCGAATGCTGTATCTGCCTCTGCTGCTGGTCAATGAGCTCAGCTGCAGAGTCAAAGACCTCATGGTAAGACCCAAAAACGGTCAAACCTGCTGGCTTTTCAGTTCGAATTGAAGTGACTGCATCCTCTGTCGGGCAGGAGATCAACAGCAGCAGTGTGCAGCTCCCTCTGACTGTGTCCTATGAAGGAATCTCTTTGAGGACTTTCAGGTTTTGGATCCATCTGCATGATATAGTTTACTCCCTGCGACAGTTTGGTGAGCTGAGCTATTTAATGTGCTTTTAACAGAGCTGTTGGCTCTCACAGTGATAAACATATCTACACTTTTAGGTTTCACTGAGGAGAATATTGATGAGATTAAAGAGACTTTAATAGGATCCAACCTTTACCTGTTAGTGGTGACTGCACTCATCACATCTCTGCAAGTAAGAGAATGCTTTTCCAATTCTACTTTATACACTTTGCTTTTATTTGAGTTTTTGACTTGTTATAGGCAAGTCAATTCATTACATGAACAATTCAAAGTGCTTTACATGAAATAGACAATAACTTAGAAGAAAAATAAAAGCAGCATAAAAGCAAATAAACATCAAAAACATTAGTAAGACCGATAAACAACCTTAAACTAATAATACCTCAGTTAACAGTTTAACTTCATCAGTCAAAGGCAGCTCTAAACAAATGTTTTTGCCTTTGTCTTAAAAAAAACTCAGGCTTTCAGCACTTTTACAATCTTCTGGGAGTTTGTTCCAGTGGAGCAGGAATTAACAACAGACTTTAGTTTATCACTGTTGTGATTTTATGCTGATAGGTTATTATATACGAACATGCTTTGATCTAAACCAGTTCACTCAGGGCTTAGCCCAAGGGCCAAATCAGATTTGGGGCCCCTTCCCAACTAACCTGGCCTCTAACAGTGCTTCAGTGTAGATTTGTGAGAAGGGGCCAATTTTAATGGCTGAGTGTAAAAATAATTAACAGATAACTGTTTACTATTTTGATGCATCTGATGCATTTAATCTCCACAACCGGTGTTCTGTTGGTAGCAGGGATAGTCAAAACCTCGGCTCCAAATCTGCCTCCTCTCTCCTTAAAACTGCTCAAGTCACGAT
>JAUZNJ010028736.1:0-15876 GCA_034780135.1 Jordanella pulchra | reverse complement strand
GCTGCCTGGTCTGAGGACACTTTCTGTTACTGCATTTATGGACTAACTTTTCATTAAAGACATCTCTACTCACCTCTACCTGCCTCTGCCTCACCACCACCAAAACAACCACTTTCTTGACAATTCCATTTGAATTGTCCCGTTAAGCTTTTCCACAAGTCCACCAGTCTGAGGACAATAAGGACGTCGAAGGCTGCACTCGATATCCAACATCTTGCAAAACTCCTTATTCAACTATTGGTCAAAACATTTTTAAATATCAACAAGAAATAAGTTTGATCACTAGATAACTCGGTAAACTAAACCTTTTATATATCGAAAAACAAACCAGTCAATAAGTCAAAAGTAATTGTAAACACACATCATTAACAAATTCTTTTCCCTGGTCTGATAGGATTTGCAAAGGGGCTCCAAAGATAAAACAATTTTACAATACATCGTGCAACATCTGCAGCTGTTTTGGACGGCAGAGAGTAGACTTCAGACTATTTTGTAAATTAGTCAACCATGTCTGCAATACACTGGTTCCCAGCCTCTGTGGTAACCACCTTTCCGATTAAGTCCATCCCAACAAGTTCAGAAGGTTGACTTACCCAAAAAGGAAAAGAAAACAGAGAATAGCACTTTTGACCAAGGATAAAAAAGTTCTTTATGTGGTGTTTTAATATTATTGATGCTTAATTCAGTTGTTTTTTTTTTTTTCTTATTTGCATTGGACAAATTAAACAATCTAAAGAACTACAATTTTTTGTATAATAAAATTTCAACCATGAACAAGATGTTTTAAGCTAAATTAATACATGAATGAATAACAGTGTGCCACTAGTGGCTAACTATTAAAATGTAAATGTATCTGTTTTATGTATGTTTTTAATGTTTATTTGCTTTTATTTTTCTTCTATTGTCTATTTCATGTAAAGCACTTTGAATTGTGCTATACAAATAAACTTGCCTTACAAAGTTGATCTTTGACCTCCGGCCTAGCGTGTCCTGGACGATGGACATCCTTATGCTCAAGTGTTCATTATGGACAGTCCGTGACTCGCACAGAAATGTATTAATCTCTCTTTCTCTCTCTCTGTATATATATCTCTTTTAAACAATGAGTTTTTTATACACTGTACAGCCTTTTCCATCACTACTAAAAGAGCTTGCAACCTTCAAGAACTAGCTCTCTATCTGAATGAAGATCCCAAAAAATAGTGAAGGGTTATAAAGTAAATGTCACCATTTGTTTTTAAAATGATCTGCCATTTTAAGTCTGAATGTAATGGAATTTTTAAATAGACTGCTCTAGAATCTATGGCTTTATGAAGTTTTATTCCACTTCCACATCATCTTTACTCAGTCTCCATGTAATATAGAATATATGATCCACACACTTCTGATCAATATATCAATATCAACCATCTCCAGCATCAGTTTTTTAGAGGTTATTTTCCTTCAATGGCTTTTTTTTTCATCTTCTCACAAAAATGTTTTACATATATTCAAAATAAGCCGTAGTAAGTCATAGATTATACCAAATTGAGTTTTTAACTATTTTATAAGGCTCTTTCCACAACAAAACAAAGCCCAAACCATTTAGCTTGATTCATGCATTGTAAAGTACTTTTCTATATTCTGTAATCTTTGCCTCTCTCTTCTGGTTTGCATTATTGAAGGCAACTAAGTGTGATGTGACTCACAGTAGAAAGATAGTTTTACGGTTTATTTAAGGAGTATGGGACAGTGACAGCAGTGAGAGTCAGCCACAGGAGTTCATCTGGTGGGAGACAGAGGTGAGTTCCAGCACTGAATGTGAGAATGTTTAATCAGATTAGTAGAATGACTGACCTCAGGGTTGTAGGGAAGAAAGTCCAGAGTAAGGGAACCAGGTAACCAGAAGGATTCAGGGAGTCCAAAACGTGATCCAATAACAGAGCCGGGGGGAAAGAGCAGAGGTCAGAACTGGGGAGGCAGATGGCTGAGAAGAGTCCAATCCAAAAACCAAATCAGAGTCTTAGTCCGAGCGAGGGTCAGAACCAGGAGGAGGTTAGATGACTGGGGAAACTTCAAGGCAGAATCCAGATATGTTGTCAAGGGGACAAAAAAAGGGTCAGAGGCAACAGTAGTGATGTTACGAGATGAGCCAAGGCTTCGAGGAGTGCATCGAGTAGTGGAGGGGGCGTTTCTGCAAAGCATGTATCGAGGCTCGCTTCAAGTAGAGGGGGAGTTGAAATCCAGGGCAAAGTTGGAGTTGATTTCCAGCCACAGCCTTTAATAGATTAATAACTTTTTTACACTTGGTTTCTAAGTTATCTAAATGTGTTTTCCATGAATAAGAGCTATCCAACCATAAACCTAGGTATTTATATTCTGTTACTTTTTCTAAAGTCTTTCCATATAATGTTATTGTTTCTATATTAATATTTCTCTTCTTTGTGAAAACCATATAACAAGACTTGCTTGCTGATGATTTAAAACCCCAAAGTTTAAGTAAATTTAACAAAACTTTTGAGTGTTTCAGTTACGTGCTACATTTATGGAGGGCCGACATTTAAAAGATTCATGTATTAATAACTTTTTTTTTAAGAAAAAAAGATGACTGATTTTTTTTTAAAGTATTTTGTGACCTTATTTACATTAATGGTTTAGTGTTTATAAACTATCACGGTGTCATCAAATCTTACAGTAGCATGCTGGCTCTGTTCCTGGCCGCTGTCCAGACATTCTCATTATTGATAAAAATGTAACTAAAATGCAAATATTCAAACAATTAAAAATAATTTTATTTTAAACCTACTTACCTAGATGCCCTATCATGGTAGCAATAACTATTATTTTGAATTAGCCTTTTGAAATGCAAAATAGTTTAAAACCGTTGCATTCATGTAGGTTTACTGTATCAAGAACCTGTAGTCTTTAGAAAAAATGAGGGATGAATTCATCTTGTCTTTCAAGAGTACTGTTTGCCCATAGACAATATCACTTAAAAATATAATGTTCTATGTAACTTTGTATGTTTACAAAGATTTCTAGTAAAAAAAAATATGTTTCTAATTTTTCATACACATCGAAATCTGTTTATCTCCACAGCTGTTTTTTTTTTTTTTGTTTTTGATTTTATTTGTAAAGGAGATGAAGTTTTAAGCCTGGAAATTGTTGAACGCCATGCTTCAGACTAATGAGGGAACAGACTGGAAATGTGATGAAATAGCAGGAGGATTTAATTTATTTCAGAGTAGATGAAAAAGTCCAGATCGGGTGACTTGATAGAGATCAGTCTGTTACTCATTACATGTTTGAACAGTTAAAGAAAATAAATATGCATGATGCCCTAAAACGTTTCACTCAGGATAATTTGGTTTAATTTTAATGTGTGTTTCAAAAAAAAGATAAAGTATAAAAAAAGAACAAAAAGAAAAACTTGGAATATTTTTAGAATTTGCTGCAGAAAGACAGTCATAATTTTTTTCCTTTTGTAAAATTCTGGTTTTCCAGTCATAGCAAAAACAAAGTCATTGTAAAAAAGAGAAAGTAAAAACATTTCAACTAGGCCCATTTGAGTGATGTTTATCAAGTTTCGGATTTATCGTAGGTATAAACTGTCATGCATCCTTAGAATCTACTCTGTTCATTTATAATTTATGTAAAAATGCTATAAAGGCTGCTGGGGAAATACATATTTTAGAAGAAACTGAGTAAAGTTTCTTACTTAGTTGGTTAAACGATTTTCAAAGGTTTACTTTAGTTTTCTTTTTCTCATGTTTCTTTTTGCTCTTTATTTTAACCCCAGCGCCGCCCTCTGGAAAAACCTCCCAAAGACCCAAAAACAACCCGACTTCTGAAATGATTTAAGTTACTTTTTTAGAAAGGTAAAAATATCAGTACAAGAGGAGACTGATTTCCTTATTTTCATATCATTTGTATTTAAAAAAGTTTTATTTAAAATCAAACCAATTGTATCTGAACATCATTTTTTTGAGCGCATCAACTACTGATCTGTATCGTCTCTTTTTATTTTCTTATTTATTCAAATAGTTAGAACATATAAACTAATTCATTAGTTTTTTAAGAGGGGAGAGAGTTACAAGTTTGAAATACTAGTAAACTTCTTAAAAATACTTGAAATATTAGTGAACTTAAACTTGACTAAAGTCTGATCATTTTATACGTGTAATTAATTAATTTGTTTTTTATTTTGTTTATTTAATTTACAGCTCTGTGATCTGACCGATTTAAAAACTGTATAAATTTCATTTTACTTCTTTACTTATTTGTACCAAGAGTGACTGTTTATCCTACTGGAAGACTGATTGTGTGATTTTGTAGAGGTTTAGAAATTTTTAATTGTAATTTTCTTCTCTTTTATTTTTATTTTTCGGTCAACAGAGGGCGACATTACAGCGCTCGGGTGCTCAAACCACTGGTCTGCGTTAGTTTAGCGGAAGTGACGAAGTGAAGCGGAAGTGATGTCCTATGAAACAACAACGCGCCAAATTTACGTCGGGATTTTCTACCATAGACACATGACAGGGATATTTTAGTCTTTAACAATCGCCTGGCCCAAAAACCGCTGCTGTAGAGTAAGACTGTACAGGTAGGATTTAATAAACTGATATCATACGTTCAAATAACGTTCCTGGTGTTTTTCCATCAATTAATTGAGACATTTAAAGTCAAGCATCCTTGCCAGCACGTCTGAACTCTAAACATGGCAGAGTTTAAATAGACAATTGTTCTTTTTGAGAGTCTTTGTTTGAAATATGCAGCCTGTTCCTGATTTTTTTTTTTTTTTTTTCTGCTTTTATTGCAGCATGGCGGTGGCCTTTGTACAGGATTGGGACGTCGTTCAAACTCTAGGAGAGGGGGCATACGGAGAGTAAGAATCAGCTCTGGTCTGGAAAACATAAAAAATTATAGGCTGTTCCTTTTTGTTTGGACCCTTCAGACAACAGAATGTGCAAAATAAAATATCCCAACGTTTATTTTCTAGTTTTCTAAAAAGGAAAGATTCTAAAAACAGTTTTCATTGTCTCTTAAAGTTTTTTTTTTTTGCATTATGCAAATTCCACAAACTATTGACAGTTTGGCAGCTTAGGAAACAGTCAGTGAAAAGTTAACAAACGTTAAAATTACAAATAATTTTTGGTCTTGTATTTATTGGCTGATACCTGCACGCCTTGGCGGGTTTGTTAGTGCATTCAGCAGACTTGCCTTAAGATCACATTAAAAACATGCAATGCTGCTGCCACACTCACAATCAGTTGTTTTTGTAAATATTTATTTTTTTTGCTCAAATTGAGTGTAACACTTGTTATTGTGTCATTTTTATTATGTGAATGGAGGAAGAAAAAACAACGCTGGCTCTAAGAATTGGCCCAAAAATATCGACAGTACATATTGGAGATCAATTTGACTGATGTCAAATTAATCATCATCGACCTTTAAAAACTGCATCTGTTAAACTTGAAAAGAAACATTATTTTGTGCGTCATAATTTAACCTGATGTGTTTTTTGTTCTCATTGTGTCAGAGTGAGGTTGTTGGTTAACAGACAGACAGAAGAGGCTGTGGCAGTGAAGGTGATTGATACCTCTCAGGCTAAAGAATGTGCAGAAAATGTCAAAAAGGAGGTCTGCATCCATAAGGTAGGCTGGTTATTTTTGCACTTTAAATCTCACAGGCAACACTTTATAACACTTCCTCTCTGTTAGATGCTTATCCATCCCAATATTGTGAGGTTCTTTGGTCATCGGAAAGAGGGGCCAACGGTTTACCTCTTTCTGGAGTACTGCACCGGAGGGGAGCTGTTCGACCGGATTGGTAATGCAACACATGAACTTTCAGGACTGGTTTTTGCAGAGTCTTTTTTTTTTTTTTGCCAGGTTTCTTTTTTCCTCATTCCTTCTTGAATTGCGTTTAGTTCTAATTCCCAGCACATCACCATCTTTCACGTTTCTGTATCTTGTACATTGTAGAAGACTGCTAACAGGACTGCTAACAACTTTCATTGAACAGGATGTCTTTTCTCTTTTCATGCCTCCATGAAGACCAAATTGAATGTGTGTAAAACTCATAGTATTCCTCCCAGAAAAGGTGCCAAATGTCTGTTAGCAGCTTCTCTGAAAGCTCTATCATGAGATTGTAGGTTCGTCTGTTCTAGACTCCCTTTGCTTTTGATTGCTTGCAAGGTTCTCGTCACTGTATTTCAGCGTAGCGAGCTGTTAATCTGAAATAGTTTTATTAATTTATATTAAAACTTTGCGCCTTTTTGTAGCCGTCTTACTGCGGCTGCAGGTGGATCAGAGCAACGCCTGACTGGGTCACTCTGATAACTTGTATGTTAAGGGGAGAAACATGGCGTATTTTAGAGAAGCGTCCAGCGGACCATACTTCTGGGACGCTCTGCGGCACGTCGGGTGGAACTGAAGGAACTCTGTGAGAGGTGTTATAACCCAACCCGGCTTTAAACATTCAAGAACTGTTTCTCTGAACTGTCTGCTAGGTTATAAAGGTAGATTTCTACATCGGTCAGACGATTCTTCTTTGGGCTACATTGGTATTGTTTTTGTTCCCTTGTAATGCCTTTGGCGAAGACGTGCATGCTCTAACTGAGCAGCCAATGGCGTGCTCAGTTGCTTCCTCCATGGCTATTTCTTTTTTTTGTCTGTTTTATTTATTAATAAAAGTTTTTGTTTGTTTAAATTGAGACTTTTGTATTTTTATCTTGTAAATGAAGGAAGAAAAATCAAAAGTCGATGGCAAAAAAAATGAGCACTTATAGGGGATTGATTAGACTGCTTTCAAAATGGTCTAAAAAAAACCTGTATCTGTTTTTTGGTCTTAGTGATGCTGTCGGTTTATGGATGTTTTTTTTACTCTAATCTTTCTGTTTTTCCAGTCGATTCAATCATATCTCAAATTGAATGGCTGGTACTAAAAAAAAAACATTTTGATTTAGCGGTTCCTTGAATTACATGACTGTGTACTGATGCAACATGATGATACTACTATTATATCAATAACACCAAACTACAATAACTGCAACTGTAAGAACAGTGGAAAATGTATTTTTTAAAATTAATATTTGGGCAAAGGGTTTAATCTTTACGAAGAAATATAAGAATTGGGAAATCATTTTGTAGGTTAATAAAAATGCATGCCGTTTTTGAAAACTGAAAACAATTAGTCACTTTATATTTCTACTTGTGTTCTTCTAGCACATGAAATCACAATAAATCAACTTTATGGAAGAAGCTCAAGAGAGTTCAAAACTCTTTCCACATATTTCTAATAACCTCTTGTGTACTTTTCACACTTTAATGATTAAATATCTTCTTATTTTAACTTGTTAAAAACCCTTTTCTTCCATCTGGCGTTTCCTCTGCTTCTCAGAGCCTGATGTGGGGATGCCAGAGAAAGCTGCTCATACATTTTTCCAGCAGCTAATAGCCGCCGTGGTGAGACGATGCAGACTGTTTAACATGTTCAAACTCTCAGCTTTCTTTGTTGTTTATTTTATTTATTTTCTTGGTTGCACTTTCACAGGAATATCTCCACAACCTTGGCATCACCCATAGAGACATAAAGCCAGAAAATATTTTGCTGGATGACAAAGGTGGGACCATAAAATTTGCATAAGTTGCACTTAAATGTATTTCTACGTATCATATGATTTGTTTTGTTTTTCCCTCTTAGATAACCTGAAGCTGACCGATTTCGGCCTGGCCACCATGTTTCGTTTTAAAGGGCGGGAGCGCCTTTTGAATCGACTCTGTGGAACTCTCCCCTACGTTGCTCCAGAGCTTCTCAGCCAACAGGAATACAGAGCACAGCCTGCAGATATCTGGGCCTGCGGGATCGTTCTGACTGCGATGCTGGCAGGAGGTTTGACACAGAAGCACTTTCAATATTTGGAAGATAATTCATTTCTCAAACTTAACATTTCACCCTGAATGTACAACTTAGATGCTTAAAAGTACCAGAAACTCTTTTTTTTTTTTTATGACGATACGGCCGAGACTCATATCAGGATGTATTTCTTGATCGCAGTGAATGTGATATAATTTTGATATAGATTCATACAAAATAAAAGGAGACGAAAAACTGGCAACAGTTTTAACAACAGATTCCCGTACAAACTTATGTTAAAAGTTTTTCCATGTTTATAAAAGAAGTTTATTAGATTATATAAATAATGATTTTAAGAAACAAAACCTGGAGCGTCAATCGGTTACAAACACTTTAATAATAGACTATAATTTACTGAAATATATTAGAAATGTCATATTATTGCTGAATCAAATTTTATTGTGATTATATATAATGATACGGCTTTTTTTTTTTCCAGCCCTACGTTTATGATAAAGTTATTAACTTGGTAAAAATTGTGATGATTTAGAAAAATATCTCATTTAAGTTGAAATGGATTCCAGCTTAGGATCCAAATTCATTTTTTTTTCCTTATAAAACTACATTTCTACCTATATAATGTTTTAGTGTCTGTGTTACAGACGATCTCCAGGGTTTCCCTGCGTCATGCTGTGCAGTTAAAAAAAAAAAAAAAACCTTCCTTCACGCTGTTTGTTTTGTTTTATCAGAGCTGCCGTGGGACCAGCCCACTGAAAGCTGTCAGGAATACTCAGACTGGCTCCAAAAGAAGACCTACCTCACTCCATGGAAGAAAATCCAGCCGATGCCTCTTAGTAAGAGTCAGACTTTCATTCGCCAGCAGATGTGTGGAGAGTAGCAGGGCGGAGCCATTTCTACACTCTGTGCTAGAAGTAAAAGCAGCAGAAGTCCGTTCATTAATGAAGTCCTATTAACTCCAGTTAAGCTGAAGTTTCTAATCCATTGTTGTTAGGATTAGGGTTCACCCGTTCGGTGAGGGGATGAATCAAAGATATTCAATTAGTTATAGTTACAGACCTCAGGTTTAGGTTCACTCTGAAACTTCTACTGAGCTTTCCCACTGCTAGTGAGTATTTACTGTTTTATATGAACTCATATTCTTGATGGCCACCATGATATTTCATTATCTGTAAAGAGGGGGGTAATGGAAAGGCCTGGGTTTGAAAGTTTGTTACAACTAGATTTATCATTGATGTGTAGGAATGCGTTCTTTCCTTTATAATGCAGGGTTCCTGTGTTTTATTAAAGGAATGATATTCAGTTTTAGATCTGTAGAAAGAAGACAGTGAAAAAAATTGCAGATTAGTTTCAAATGTTTAAGAGCTAAAGTATGTTTTACGTTTATTTCCTTCCGAATTTGTGCTGCTTTTGTTTTTGATTTAATCCACCATAGCCTGGGTTTCTGTTTGTTTCAACGTGCGGTTTGTTTTCCGAGTATCCGACAGAATGTCTGTCTGTCTGTATATCTGCATGTGTATGTGTGTTTATCTATAGATAGATCCGCTAAATGTTTTAAAAACTGGATTGTTTAATGTGGTGTTATAGCTGCCAACACCGTGCTCTAAGCATTTGGATTTATTTTCTGTCTGATTATTAGACAAATAAAATACTACTTATGGATTTTCTCAGGTCTGCTCTCCAAACTGCTGCTTCGCCATCCTGATGCCAGGATTACTATCAGCGACTTAAAGAAGGACCGCTGGTTTACAGAAGGCAAGCCTGATAACCTTCTACATCTGGCATTAGTTTAACCTAATTTTCAAAAGAACTAATGATCCTTAGTTTGTGTTTATGTTAAAGGACGTGAGGACAAAACCTGTTAATTGTACAATCAGAGCAAGTTTTCAATAGTTACTTGTGTTTTATGTTTTTTCTTTTCCCTGTAAAGAATGGCAGTTTTAGTTTCTTTTTTTTTCAGGGGCATCTATCCAACATATATCTTATTATTGGTGCTTGTTGGTCTTTGTAGGTTGTCAACGATCAGGATCGAATAAAGTTCTTCGGAATGATTTGGAGCTGAAAACTCGAGAGAACGGGTGAGAACCATGACCCAGTGTGATGTTTTTAGTACAGTTTTTGCTTTAATCTAAAGTGACGTGATTTTGATTTTTTTTTTTTTTTCCATCTGTAGTGATGACAGGATGCAGTTCTCCAGCTCGCAGCCTGATTTTGCTCCAGGGGGATGGGAGGCCATGTTGGTAATCGGCCCAACTGAAGGACAAGTCAGCTTCTCCCAGCCGACCAAACCGGAGCACATGTTACTGGGGAGTCAGCTGCTGTGCACGCCTGGAGCCAGTCAGGTACTTCACAAACTCTCCACAGCATGAGTCTATGTGTGTCTGTGGGCATCCAAAGCATTCGTTATTCTTCAATCCTGTTTTAAATGTGCTTACTTTGTGTTTGTGTCTGTAAATAGTCGCCATGGCAAAGATTAGTCCGGAGAATGACTCGCTTCTTTACCAACGTAAATGCCGATGCCTCATTATCTGCCCTGAAAGACGTCTGTGACGGCATGGCACTCGCCTTCAAACTCACCTGCTCCCAACAGGTAAGCCTGCTGAGCCATGGTGATGATGAATAACAACTAGAACAGGTTTTTATTGATTTCAAATTCTACCTTCTCTGCAGGTTACTGTGAGCACTCTGGACAAACGCAACAACAAGTTGATCTTCAAAGTGTTTTTGCTTCAGATGAATCAGCGAGTTTTGCTGGATTTCAGACTGTCTAAGGTAAGGTGTTAGATTTCAGATCGGTGCCTGGATGTGGTTTATGGTGTGAAAAAGCATTCAGGTTGATTTCTCCTAAAATATTCAACATGCAAAATGAATCTGTATTTATCCAAAAAAATACACAGAAAGAGCGAAAAGAAAAATACAGAAAGTTGTCTTTTTTTTTTTTTTTTTTTTTTTTCTGGAGTCGGAGTGAAAAACTTTCTTCCATAATCTAGAAATACTTTGGTTTAAAGAAAGACGACTGTGCAGTCTCAGGTATTATGTCTTTATTGAAAAAAATACAACATTTTGACAACCAGGTCTTTCTCGGGTAACTATAGAGACTACTTCCTTTACTCGTATAGTTGCCTTATTTCAAATTCATTTATGACAGAATATCTTCTAAGGTTGTGATATGTAGCTTACTTATTAATTTTAAATCCAATTAATTAATGTTTAATTTTTTTTTTACCCTCCCTTTGATTATAAATTAAAAAAATACAAATGCCAGGAATTTCTTAACTCGCTTTAATGTCAATCATCCTCTCTTGGAATCGTTATGAATGCAAAGTGCAAATAGAAACAAGCTTTAAAACATACATGTAAAACAAGATATCAGGGCTTGTCATCATTAAAAGAAAACTCAATATATTTGCAGCTAGTGGCATTACACAACAAGCAAGTTTATCAGTTTTGAATCGATATTCATCTAAGAACAAAAAGCAACAGACAGGCTTCACTTCGAACTATGGAAGCCCAGAGAGTACATAAGAAGAAGAAGAAGAAAAGCAGATTTACAACAATCCAAAATTAAAAAAATACAGATCTATTTCCCCAATCCTATTACATATTTTACATCTTTGGAAAAAAGTCAAATTGGGAATTAAACAAAAAGCCCAACCAGGGACAGGAGTTGAAAACTAGCTATAAACTTTGTGCATCACTTAAGTGGCTAGTTTTGTTTTGTCCCTAGGTTTGTTTTCATTGTCCCTGTCAAATAGAGGTGAAATTAAATTTAAACTTCAGTTATTTTAATAGTTATGGGCTACAGCAATTAAATAAGAAATCAGAAGTATTTTGAGCATTTGATCTTTATGCAGTTGCTCAGATGTTTCTGTCTTTTTCAGGGCGACGGTTTGGAGTTCAAGCGTCTCTTTGTGAAGATAAAGCAGAAGCTCGGTGATGTGGTCAGCTCCCAGAAGATTTTATTCCCATGACATAAAAAAAACCTCCACGCCGTCATGGACTTTAGAGAAACAAACTGTATATATTTACATGTCTTGGGTTTTTAACATTTGTTTTTCTTAACTCATCTGGACTTGAAAACGGAAGTCTTGAGAGGAGCTCACACCTTCTATGTAGTGATGTCCGTTCTAGAGATTCCCTCATGATTTTCAACAATGTTCTGTTTGTAGATTTTAGATAATGTTTTAATATGTTGAAGTGCAAAGATAAATAAATGAATGAAATCTTGTTTGCTATATTCTTTGATAATGGGCACATCCTACTGGAATAGTTTAATCGGTAGAGATTTTTATTCTACGTCCAAATGGAAAAGGAATTGGTCGTAAAAATTGTGGAATGAAGAACGAGGAAGAAAGGTAATTGCAAAAACACTGGATAAATTGAGACATTTACAAATGATCCATCTTCATTTCTCTGTTCAGCAAAGCTTGGAGAGAAATCTGGAGGGTTTGAGTACAAGAATATCTAAATGTTGCTTTTAATTCATTAAACTATTTACCAGACGTACAGCTTGAAGTGCAGTTGACATACTGGGGTTTTATTTTAGGATCCTGCTGCCTTGACTGTAATTGTGACGCTGACGGGCTCGTTAGCCTCTCCAGTGGAAGGGGCTTGGCTGCTGCTGGTGGGGGTGGCACTCAGGTGTGAGGTGGTGAGGGGTGAGGAGGCCCTGGGTATAGAGACAGCTGGGCCTGCAAGAGACCATAATAAAGGTTTAACATCCTGTAGATGAGTGAGACATGCAGTTATAAAAGATTAAAAAAAAAAAGTTACCAGTTAGTCCTTGGGTTTTTCATATAGTTTATAAAGAATTTAAATGATCTTTAAGTTACTGAACAGTGAATTTAGTTTTTGCCTTAAAGCACTGATGGGAGATAATTGCATTAGCAGAAGTAATGCAATTAAACATTTTATCAACAAAAAGCTATTATTTTATCCTAAATAAACATTTCTGCTGAGAGGTTTAAGGTCATTTCAGCTTCTACTTCGCCTGCAAAGAACTGACAACAGGTCTATTTAAAGAGGGTTTTCATCTCTGCCTTGCTTTCTTGTGTTTGAGGTTACAATCCTTTTAAATTCAATTTTAGTTCAGTTTACATAGCACTAATTAACAAAACATCTCATCTCAGGACACTTCATGATCAGATTGAAAAAGTTTCTGTTTAAGAAAAAATAACCCTGATTGCATCGAGTCATTGGCTTTAGGACATGCTCCTACTGGACAGGCCGTGGCGATGATATTTGCTTGTAATTTGTAGTTAATCCGTCTAAATCAATCACACCAAATGCAGCGAGAGCGGAGTGGAAAACTTCTTTTTAACAGGAAGAAACCTCCAGCAGAACTGCTGTTCAATGAGACAGAGGCACTGATCTATTAACGCTATGTTATAAAAGGTAAAGTAAACTGGCTCCTCAGGTGGCTCAGTCTGGGAAAATAACAGTTAAGTAGATAAGCTCTAAGCCAGATAACCAGATAGTGACAGTTAAAGAAAGACAAACAGGACTAAACACAAAAAAATTGTTTAGATTAATGTCAGGAATCTGTTCCAAGGCGTTTCTGGTCCTTATTCCACGCAAACCGTACGTACATCTTGCTGTAATCCAGTGGTCAGATTTCCGCTCAGTTTTTCCTAAATTTGATAACAATTTGCATAAAAACTATTCTGACTGGATTTTTTTTTTTTTTTTAGTTTTAAGAAATACATTCTGGGAAGTTTGTGCTAATGATTTATGGGAAATTTTTTGATGATTGTTTTTCTAAAGTAGAGCTCCCTCAAAAATGTCTGAGCACCAAACATGGAGTATGAATTATTATTATATTGGAGTCTGATCTAATGCTTACGATTGAATAAGGTGAAAGCATTTTGGAATAAAATAATACTATAAAAATGACAAATGGCCAGTATTTAAACAGCGCTTTTTGATGTTAAAAGACTTGACCAAAACACTTTACACTACATTCAGTCATTCACGCATACACGTACACACTGATGGTGGCAAGCTACACACCTTTACTTATCTTTAAACATTGCAAAAATATGCACTTTAGAGGATAGGCAAGAGGACAGGGTTCCCTTGGAAACTACTACAGTATGTGTGGAGAGAAGCATTAGAACTTTCTGAACCAAGTATATGTTTTTTACTGCATCAACCGAGAACAAATCAGACAAATTGTTGGAAAGCTTTTACACTAATCAAACACAAAGGGACTAGTTACATAACATACCTATAAATAAAACCTCCCAAAACATCAATTGTAGTGATAGTGTTTACTTTGTCTTTTTGAGCCTGAAAACTTGCGCAGGGCAGGATAAGCAGACACTAACACAGTTGTCTTACTTCATGCATGGACAGCGTTAGCTCTACTTGTGTCTTGGACTTTTTTTACACCTGTGCAACAATTGGAAGGCTGCCTTGCTGGGCTACACTACACCTTGTTTTTTTTTTTACTCTTTGCACATATATAAAACAATCTATGAAACATCAAGCTGCAAACTTTGTAACTTGATAAAAGGTTTCAGTTTTATTATACTTATACAGCTTTCATGCTGATTCATTGATGGCATTATTTGGTCAGTAAAGAACCAGACTGGGATTTAATATCTTTTAATCCCTTTTCCTATATGGCTTAGATCAGATTGATGCATCTTCATAATCATTATTATTTTAACATTAGACTTCGATGGTCAATAATCTTACAATTGTTAAAAATAGTTTGTGTTTCTTAATTTACAAAACATATAAAATTTGCAAAATATGTTGTTATTAAAAAGAGGAAAAAATAAGAAATTAGTTCTGAAGCAAGGTTTTATATTTTGCCTGGGCTGGATGATCCACCGATGTCCTCTATTCCTCCATCTGACCCTCTGACCATTTCATCCTCTGGAAAATTAATGTTCTCTCTTGACTGGCTGTGCTGCCTAGAAATAGAGAAATAAAAAAAGGATTATTTGCTTGTATAATCAGCTTCTTAAGCTATAGCAAAAACGAACACTCAGATACTCACAAGCCAAACAACATGTCGTGCAGTCCTGGTGGAACAAACACATTATTAACACAGCAAAAAGTTTAGGTAGCTTCATCATCATAGCCTACATTAGAAAAATGTCCATGCTCCTGTATAAGACTCACTGGGATTGTTGTGGCGGTTGCGAATTATGAAAATTAGCAGCAGGACTGTGAGAATGGCTGCAAAGAGCATCCCGCCTATAGCCGCTCCAATCACAGCTGGGTACATGTTGCGGCCCGGTTCCGCTGCAAGACACCAAAGTTACACATTGCAAAATAGTATATCTCAGAAATACAAAAAAAGAAAACTTTAATCTGACAATTGTTTCCTTTAAAAGTTTTTTTTTTCTCAACTGTTGGGCTGTAAACATTCCATGGCTAGTTAATTATATAGTCTGGAGTTTAATTGGGAAAAATGTCCATGATAATACGATAGTTTAATAAACATGTATAATCCCCTTCTACTTTATGACTTAAGAAACATATTAATCTTTAATCTATTGGTTCATCCAGTTAGATTTATTAAAACGCCCCACAATATGATTGCATTTTAATGACAAATGCCTCATATTTCATTAGAATTAAATGGAGTCAGATTTTACAGTTTAGACATGAGAGACAGTTTAGAGATGAGAGAAAAGGAAACAAATAGATACAGGCTGAGTAAATGTGTGTGTCTCAGACGTGTTAATGTGTGGATTTGATTTTTGGTTGTGTTTCTTTCACCTAAGAGGATAAAAAGGAAAGAAAAATGTTAATAAGATAATCAGAACTTCCAACACACAAAAACTCTCATGTTTAAATTTTGAAGATATCACCTGGTCCTATTTAACATGTGCATTGCTTGATAAGATCTGCATTTATGCACTTAAAAAGAAAATTTGATTGTATGATGGCCTTTGAAGAGTGCGCTTATTGTACCTGGAGTTTTTGTTGGAGAGGGGTGTCCGATGGTGCGGTGGTTGATGGGTATTATGCGGAACTGGTAGGTAACAGTTGGAGTCAGTCCTCTTA
>JAUZNJ010028735.1:0-13561 GCA_034780135.1 Jordanella pulchra | reverse complement strand
TAGAGACTTAAACTAACTGGGATTACATGGAAACAGGAGCCGATTAGTCTCTCTGTGCTTTAATTTGGCCATCATTTATAAATATACACCTGGTCCAACATCTTTTACCTAAATGAGGATCCAAATAAAAAACGGAGGTGAAGGTTAGTAAGAATGATCACTTAAATTCTTTTATAAAGACCCCAAATATCAACACCCCACCACACCCTCTGACCCTTAACAACAGACTGACACCCACTGGTTTCCCTTTCCTTCCCTTTGCTTGCTCTACTTTATCAGTGTTGCCTCTCTCCTAGTTGTATCCCTCTACTCTTTCTCTATTCCCTCTTTTATCTTCCCTCTCTGCTCATTACAGATTCAACTCCACACCTTGTTCCCTGTGGGTCATAAACAGGAGGAGTGGGAGAAATCTGAGAGAAAAGGAGAGAAACAGAGATAGTGGGATGGCAAAGAAAAGGGATAAAAAGGAAAACGATGCATATGCTTGTAATAACGTGTTTTTTGTGAAGTAACAGAGGAGGCATTGTAGAGCTTACAGGAAAAAAAAACAGGTTGGAGACAAAGAGAAAAAAATGAGGGAATAAGTATATGAAGACAAACACAGAGAGGAGGGAAATGAGCAAAGGAAAAAGTGAGAAACAAAGATGTGTGCGCAGACTGGCAGGGGTGAGACAGAGAGAGGGAAGTGATGCTTGGGCGGCCCAGGCGACGCAGTGTGGCTGTGTTTGAAATTCTGCTCACAGCCAAAGCAATTTCCTGGCGGTGGCTGGGCTGTCAGCTGCTTGGCTGGCTGGCGGTGAAATATGGTGGCTGGGAGTCGGCCGCTAGCAGCCCCCGACAACCTGATGGATGGAGCCCCAGAGGAGAGGAACAGCAGCCGGAGAAGGTGGGGTTGGGTGAGGAGAGGGGTGGGAGGTGGTTAGGTGAGGGAAAACAACAGAAAAACAAAAAGAGAAAAAGAATGAATGAAAGAGAGAGGGAAAAAAGCTTAATGCAGTCAAGTGAGCAGCGGTGAGGTAGAGAGGAGAAAAATAACATGAAGCAAAAAGGTTAATAAATAAATGAATAAAACTGAAGATGAACAGCGAAAAAAAAAGAGTACAAGAAAGAAGTAATGATAGAAAAGATGGGTAGAACAATTCAGATTTATTAGAGAAAGGAAAAAAAGAGGGAGGGCACAAGGTCCAACCAACAGGACCTCGACAAGGTATGCTGGACTAATAATCATTCAGGGCTCCCCCTCAGGAAGAGGTGAGAGAAAGTTAACAAGAAGGAAGCAATAAAGGGCTAGGTTAAAGAAAGGTGGACAGACAGATGATCAAAGTAACACATCACGAGAGGAGATGACGTTAGTATGGTATTGTTAGTAACTTTTTCCTTTGTGTTAGTATGGTATTTTTTAAATGCCAGTTATCATACATCATACATATCAGATCATACATTTAATGCAGCCGTTTAATTACTGCAGCAGGGATCATGTGTCAGGTAGCTGAGGAGAACATGATGCTGGGATCACAAATATAGGGCATAATATTGTTTTAGTATTCTTTCAAGGAAAATATTTTTTTTGCTACTTTTTCCAAAGGCTATAATGGTTCCATAAATGAAAAGGTGTCTTCTAAAGTTTTAAGAAATCTTTTAACCAAAGTGGAAAAGTTCAGTCCCTTTTTTCAAACCGTATTTTCTGTTTGGCATTCCTCAAAGAAGGTATGTCATAGTACTACAAAAGTTTTAAAAATATTCATTTTATATTTCAAACATATAACTATAATTTTAGAAAGAAATATATGTTTCATATAATCTCTCATCGGGGAGAGGGTTTATTGAGTATTTACAACTTTGAACTGAAGATAAAAAAAAACTAAATCATCTAGACTTATAAAAGAAATGCCAATCTCCTCAAGGTTAAGGTTGGTAATTTATCCTTCATCTATCCATTGCTACTGAGACTGAAGCATCTTTTTTAGGAGAGTCCAGGCCACAAAATAGGAAGCACCCGAGCAGAGGATATAAATAAGCTTGTGCACAGTTAACTTGTAGCCAGTCATAATATTGTTTCATACAACAGGTGATTACAAAAAGGACTTCTATTCTTCCTTAAAAATAAGAGTCTCAAATATGGATATCGTTAAGCTTTAGCAGTGCCCTCACATTTTTGGATTACAATATTGTCGTATGCTTCACTTTACACCTTTGAATTATGGTGTTTTAATCACTTTATTGGCATCAGGGAATCCAGCACACAGCAATCAAAGTTGCTCTTAAAAATACTAAGAATGAGTCAAAGAAGCTTAGTAAATCCCAGCATGTTACGACGAAAGGAAGTACTTCGGTCATGTAATTTAATCCTAAATATTACATAATCAGCTGGTAGAGGTAGCCTAACAGAGTAGAAGAGATAGTAAATATCAACACTTAGCCACAAAGTGGTTTGTCACATAAATAGGACATCAGTAGATTAGCAGATGCTGAAGGTTATACGATTCATTTGCAATGTAAGCAGCTACAGAACATTTAATGTTGTTATGAGATGAACCTGAGAGAAATTTAGAAAGAGCTTCAAGAAGTGAAATTTCAATGGCATGGCAACCCCCAGGTAAGACATTTCACCAGTAGTGGTGGTCTTGGGATTCAATAAAAAAT
Source organism: Jordanella pulchra (assembly GCA_034780135.1). Lineage (NCBI taxonomy): Eukaryota > Metazoa > Chordata > Actinopteri > Cyprinodontiformes > Cyprinodontidae > Jordanella > Jordanella pulchra. The sequence goes on along the minus strand of JAUZNJ010028735.1, from coordinate 10,918 downwards.
CTAGGTTTGGCATATAACAACATGGAGGAAGTTTAAGGATTTCCCCTTTCTGTTTCAACCTGTCATTGCACAAACCAATGGCTATAAAGAAAGATAAATACGACTGAGAAGAAGTGAACTGTTCTATCCAGAGCCATGATCTCAACTGTCTAGTTAATGAAGCTGAAGCGAAAATTCAATCTGGAAGACTCTTATCAGCTTCTTCTGGGCCACCTCCGATGTCCCTCGCTCAAACTTTAGTCAGACAACGTCAGGACCACACCTCCTCCGAAGCCAATCATCTTTCAAGATGAAATCATTTAGCCTAGCCTCTCTCCAGCACACCAGGTTTATTCCACCACCAGTGTCTGGGATCTGGGGGGAAGAATACTCTAATCCTTTTCCTAGGTTACTTATCCAAGCAAATGTCGATTTACAGCATGAAGCCTTCTGCCGGGGCCCGAGCACCAAAGAACTTTTTTTTTATTTATGTTAATAAAACTTATTTAATTGCAGCTTTTTTTCTGTGTAAGTATCTCCGGGGTGAAATGTTTTTACCAACATTAGCTGGACATCTTGGTTCTTGTGCTTGAGATTTGTATACCCAAATAAACATAAACCAAAAAAGTTTTTTTTAATATTCAAAGAGGCTTTTTAAAAACTTTATTCTGTGTCATTGTTTAGTGGAATACATGCATCATTTCTCAGCCTTGTTTTGTAGTCTTTTTACCTTGTTTTGTGGGAAAAAGTACACTATTATATTGTATCTTCAAATACAAAGCTGAAAGAAGACAAGTCACTCAACTCACACCTACGAGCTCTCACATGAAGCTTTGAAGGTCTTCTTGAAGGACGTCAGAGAACCTGTACTAACAGCCATGGAGCCAGCAATGTCATGTCCAAGTCTACTACATTGCTTAGTTAATGCACTGTCAATCAAACCAAGACGGTTCTGAAGGCCCAACCACTGTGATTGATGCTTCAATTAACAACCCTCTCTGACCTCCAGAATTGTTCATTTGAAATTGTAATTAAGCAATTAGGGGAAATTAAGAAACAGAGACTACTGAATGAAAGTCAAAAGACAATTTAGGAGAGAGAGAGATAGAAGTGCAGAGAGCGCAAGTGTCCAAATTAAGCCTCTTGGAGAAAAATAAAAGCTGCAGAAACTCCAGAGAACTCTCAACTCGGGGTGAACTTGCAACGACGGCAATCAGTTTAGTGTAAAACCCAGAAGGTCAAACGAATGAATTTTGTCAGACAAGTACTTATCTGCTGCATATTAATTAGAGCCGGGTGCGGGAGTGCAGTGGGGGCCATAAATGGCGGGCTTATCTGTACACGGAAAAGGAAAAGTAGCTGATTGAAGCAGGATTACAGGCCCCTGAAAAAAGCACTTTGCATCAGCAGCATACCTTTTGAAAAGAAGGGGACTGCTGCTGGTTCAGGAAAATAAAAAAAAATGTTTGTGCTATTCATACAATGTTGAATATACAATGTTAAACTAACAGAGTTAGGGTACATTATCTTTAATGAAAATTTTAATAATTTAGGTTGAGCTGGTCCTACTTTGACCGCAATGACATCTTAAATATGGAATTTGGGGGTTGAGTTTGAGAAAAACTTATTGCTGCTGCAGGATGCAGAAAAACTGACCTTGAACATACAGATGACATAAGACACATCATAAGGATATTTATCTTTTAGCTCAGATCCAAATGCTTTTTGGCAACAAAATATTTCAGTAGTGGTAGACTTTGAGCACACGGCTTCAAGAGATATACCTAAAACACGCCTTTCCCTTTAAAGTATAAACAAGCAGGTTCAAAATTAATATTTTTTTCCATTATTTCTACAACAAATGTAAAAAAACCCCAACAAATAACTCCCGTGTGCAAAGGATACAAACAGTGAGAGAATTGAAAAGATGCTGAAAGCAATGATTGTCAAAAAAAGGAGCATGTTCTGTTAAAATATGGAAAATTGTGAACTGCACATTACTTAATACATATGAAATAGTCAAGTTTGCAGCTTTATTGAAACATTATCACACTTTATTCTTACGTTATTCAATTTATAAGAGCGTGCTTTTTTAAAAAATCACCACAAAACTAAGCTGTTTTTCTGCTACATAACACCTTGCTTTTTGCTACTTCATTAAAATATTAGAGCTCTGTAAACAGTATAATGTTGTCCTGAAAGATGACCTTACTGTTATGGAGATTTTCAAGAGCATTTAGCAGGTAGCAGGTACTAGTTTCCTAAATGGTATTTGGGTAGATGTGCAATCAGCTCCTCAAAGGCATAAATCGCATCCTTTTGGTGATCTTGCAAAAAGAAAATGGGTAAAGAAAGGGTATTCAGCTAAAACCGGCGCAGCCATGTTTGTTTTGCTTTAGCTTTCCACCACTGGTTGATGCGGGGAAGTCATTCACGTCCCTTCATTTCATTGGTCTGAACATTTCTGTGAAGAAGCCAAACAAATCTGCTGGCTGCTGGTAAGATGTATTTTCAGGAGTTTGTGAATTAATAAATCTCGTGACAATTAATCCTACTTGCAAGGTAACCGGTGCAGAGCCTGTGAAACAATGGCGGCAGGTCGACCTGAGTGTATGTGCCTGCAATGTTTAAAGACTTTCAATCAAAGTGCTCATGGTAAAAAAGATAATCTAGAACCCACTTTAAAGTCTGAGTGAAAATAAGAACAGCCTGGAATTCTGCAGGAAGTACATTTATGGATGACAGACGACTGGGGCAAAGTTACTTTCTTTGACCCACTTTAATTCCATATGATCATCCAGGAATTTGGAAAACAAAATGTTGAGAGAAAAAAACAGTTGGCACTACCATAAAGCCCAGTACTGTGTCAAAAGTGAGGTATCCAAGTGTGGAAGTGGCTTTCATATAAGGGAGTGGGCTTACTAACAATTTGCCACCAAAAAAGAGGCTATGAAAAGGGCAGGTTCAACGGGTATCCTCAAAAAACATCTTCTCACAACTAATTAGGCAAAGTTTGGAATGATCCTTTCAATGTTTTTGCCCTAAACAAGAGCTGGCTCACTACTCAAGTCCAATGTGATAACAGAATAACAAAAATATCAATATATCTTTTTAGTAGTGATTCCAGGTTTAAGCAGGCTCTTGCTTCTTCAATCAACACAGCACTGCATGAAAAATGTTGTAGCTTCATAACACCTTTGTGTCCCTGCCAGAGCCGTCCTGATTAATTCTGTTGTTTTAACTCTGATTGCTCTCCTACAGCATAACACAGTGATAACATTTTACTGAAGAATGTGGTTACGGTACTGCTTATTAGTAGAGCGATACAATATTGTCTGGATGCCATAATATAGTATATCATATTTCTATCTGTCATGCATCCACACACAGGAAGGCAATAAGACTTGTCCAGATGAATGATTTTAACAATTCTTCATGTCCATACCTGTCATAAATTTCAGCAACAAAGATGGTAAAGCTCACAAAAAGTTGTTAGCATTTTATAAAGATTAAAATGAAAGACTAATTGCATCAGATATCATCAATAGTTACTCCTGGAGCTTCACAGTCCTCATAGTTTTGCAACCTTTGCACTTTTTAACATTTTGTCAAATCACAAATTACTGCAGTGTACTTTACTACACTTACATACAAAGGACAGCAGTGTATAACTGTGAAACAATAGAAAAATGAGGCAGGTTTAAAACTGTACAAAAACAAATGTGTACATGTGTTGGACATTCAAACTGAAAACTAAATTTTGCTGTAATTACAGCCACAAATCCAATTGGAAATGACCCTTAAGGTTTTTGGCATTTGGAAACTAGAATAAACATTTTCTCTACTCTTTGTAAAAAAGCTCAAGCTCAGCCAAATGCGTTGGCTAGCAGCAGTTAACAGAATTTTTTAGGTTTTACCAAAAAAAAAAAAAAAGTAATCCGTTAAATCTATTCATGGAATTTTAAAAAGTATCTTTCTGAGGGTTGAATACTTTAAACACTGCTGTAGCCATGGCCCAGTTAGTGTAGGTGGACAATAATGTCATTCTAGACTTACAAGTTGAGCCATACTTTTTCCTTTTGCTTATGCTGAATTAAAATGTATTTTCTGAGACATTTAAAGTAAGGTTTTAGCAGTTTTAGTAAATTTGGGTATTTGTAGACTTTTTGGCCATAGTTCAATTAAGAAAATGTTTTAGTCTAGTGTTGTTCAGAGCTCACTGTCTTTTCCTTGTACATAACCATCCATGCTCCAGGCTTTTTTTTAAAACTTTTGGAGTTCAACCCCTTAATATTTATGCAGCTATCATATGCAGACAACTCTTCAGGAACAATGACAGGTTGCTTGTAACGTCTGTCTCCCAAAAATCTCCTGAATTAGCTTTTTTGACTGATTGACGCTCTGCATAAAGCTTCAAAAGCTCTGATTTCTGAACTCCAGCTTCAAACGCTGGGAATCTCCAACGGTTGGATGCGGTTCTCCCGATGCTCCGACACGCCATAAAACCTCTCGATGCTGCTTGACGCCCTCCCCCAAAGACTATGCATGTAAATAAGATGCTTTGACGCCCAGAACACGTTTTGTGTGAACACATCTTTAGTAAAAGTTTGGTGCAAAACTTGCTGCTTTGCAGAGGTCTGAGCTCTCTGAGTGCTTTTCTAGTTTATTATTACCTTTGTCAAGTTTAATTCATTTAATTTAATTATTTAATGCATTTTTCTGTTTATACTAGCAGCTGATTTTTTCTGTCTTCAATGGAAGGGTATGTAAAGTTTCAAGCACAACTATATATGCATACAAACCTTCGCACACATAGAGACCTATGAATACACATTTATTCTCATACATACATAAATATTATAGAAATACATATAGTAATAGTATATGACATATAATTTTACAACCTAACCCTGATGTAAGATCTTAATAACTGTATCCCTGCCCTGTCTGCATGATGGTCTTCATGATGCTCTTAATATTCTTTAACAAAGATCTGTAGTCTTCTGAGGAAAGCTGCATTTAAACTTAGATTGTATATCTTTGTACTTTTTCTTCACTAACTTCTAAAGCAAATCCTTTATCGATTTTATTCTTTTTCATAGACACACACTACTTTTTGGTTTTCTATCACACACAAGCTGATGTACCAATACCAACAAAATATGTTGACATTGTGATTACAGTGCGACAAAACTTAAAAAAAAATTCATGGTGTATAAAAAAAACTTTGTAAGGCACTGCATTGGACACGGCTTGTTCATAAACCGCTAGTGTAAGACACAACTAGCTATTGATCTATTCTCTGGAATAAACTTCAAAAATTAAACCGTAATGAGCTTACAAAGTTAAACTTTAATAGAGCATCAGTTAGAGAAGCCACAGGGGCACCTGGTCAGTGACCCTGAAATAATGTACCGGTGACAGAACATGGCAGATGGTATAACCTGCTTCATGGATGAGCGTAAATGACAAAAATCTCCACTCTCTCCCGCCTCCTCCCATCCATGTTTATCTGACTTTTTCCAGCTCTTCGCTCTGCAAAGTCCTCTGAAATTAATGGTGGTATTTGTCTGTTTATGAACACAGAGGTGATTTGTAATCAGGCTGAACGGTCACAGCCAGCTCTGTGTTTCAGGCCTGTTAGTAACACATTAGCAAAGACATCTATCTAGGAGAAAAAGAGGAAGAAATGGCAGCAGATGGGAAAATGCCACAAGAAAAAGAGCAAGTGTGAAATAATTTGAAATATTGTGTTGAATAATTGAGAACATTTTAAAGCCCTTTCGGAGATAAGTTGAGCAAGATAGCAAAAAGACTTCAAAAGTGGGACAGTTTTATCTGTATCTTCCTGTGATAAGTAGACAATTCAGGCTCCAACAGAGGGAGAATAAGGAGTGCTGATGGAGGGATTGAAACGACACAGGGGTGATGGGAAGAAATTGGCCGTATATTTTGGAAATGGATCAGAAATGGAAGGATGACACCAGACACTTTAATGCACACGGAGAGAGGAGAGAGAATACAGGTGACCAAGGGGGCAACAAATATTCATACAAAAACATGGGCAGTCAGTCAGCATTTCACATGAGGCAAAACGTAACAAAAGAGGAAGAAAGAAAGACCAAAAGCAGATAAAGACTGTGAAGCAGCGCTGCAGGAGACACAGACAAAGGGCATTATGAAGAATTTCTGAGCACAGAATCCATCTAGATGCTGTGACAGGACCTAATACATTTGTTCCACACAGAAAATTAATTTTCTAATATTAAAAAGGTCAAAAATAAGCCAAGGAAACAATGACCTCTTTGTCATCCTTAACAAATTATCCAAAATGGCAGTGTCAGACTGCTGGGGATACATTTGCCCAGTGATGAATGCTTCTGGTAATCAGCCAATCAAAAAGAATTCTTCTTCTGCTTTTGATAAATGAGCTGGAAAAACAGTGCTTTAGGAAGAAGATGGGTCCATTTGTTTCTTCGGGCTCCTTCCCTATTTTCCCTCCCTGTCCATTTCTCTCTTTTCAAAACAAACAACATGGTGGCTTGGGAACAGATTATAGCTCCTTGCATCACTGAGTCTTTCAGCCATTTTCCCTGCTGACCAATGTTCAGATACAGATGGCAAATGATGGAATTTTTATAAAACAGTTTAAGCACGTTTGTCTGCGGGTGGATGGAGAAAAGGTTTACAGTCTTAGTTTGCAAGTTTATTGATAATTACATTTTGATAGCTCAAGACAGGAAAAATACTAAATGTAATGTGATGGTCTAATGCAACATACCAACCAAAGGAGCATTCAAAACTAGGAGCATTTAGTACCTTACAGGCATCCACTTCATTTGGTCTTTACAAGGTGGTAGAAGTGACATATAGATTTTCCTCACATCAGATATGACTTATTTATGCTCTGACTCTTTGCTCAAACCAAAACAACAACAATTTTCCTATTTTCGGATAAACATCTTGCTTTCTTTCATGCAGAAAAAACAATATTATAAATGTTATATTGATATAGGCGACATGGCTCAACGCCAGGTTGGTTGCAAAAACATCAGCCAGTTGAATAAGTTCTCTGGTGCACCTTGGTGTCTTCTTAACAGCATCTCTGATCAATGTTTTAAAGTAATGTAAAAAATACAAAATACTAATCGAAAAAACACACTGAATCGTACTTCTTAAAATAAAGACATTCGTGAAATTTTACAACATTCGTGTTTGTCAGAAATCTTTAAATAGCCCAAGCCCATTCTTTGTATATCTAAACTCAGTGGACATCCTTATTGTATTCTGTCTTTTTCATCAATCACATGACAAAACACTCAACAGTGCAATGTAAAAGATAAAGATTTCTAAAAAGTAAAATGAAAAAAGGCCTTTCAGTTTTACAGAATGGTCTTTTTTTTTCCAAATATATTTTATTAAGAATTATAAGCCTCCCTAAATAGATGTTGAAGAGAATGTAACGTGACTCTAGTTTAAATTGCAACAGCAATTAAACTACTAGACCATAGGATAATTCAAAGAAAACATGGCTTTCAATATATTTCAGGATATACGAAGTTGGAAAATAATCTGTTAAATTTCATCCTTCACAAGTCTTTAAAAAATGAGGAAGTGATATATAATAATCTTTCTAAAAGCACAAAATACGTGACACAACCAATGTAATAAAATTAAGCCATTAGAGTAAAGACATTAAATCTACTTTTTATATTTGGCCTTATTAACCAAAAATCACAAAAGAATAAAGATTTAAAGCTGTTGAAAAGTATTTAAATGATTGCAGCTGCTCAGACTAGCATATAGGGCGAATCCGAAGAAAACAAAACATAAATGCTCTTTTGAGATATTAAAGAAGGTTAGGAACGTGAGAGAAGATAAATAAAGCTTGTCTCAGGAGTCAAGGTTTTCCTGGGAAAATGAAAGAAATGAACTCTGTTGTTCTTCCCTGCATAAATAAAATAATATTTACTCTACAGCAGTCCTCTGCTTGAATTAATGTTAATTATTTTTTCTGTCATTTAGATATGAGTGTGTGTCCAATTAAAATGGGTTAAGCATGGCAATAGACATCTTTATGGTAAAATGGTAAATTTGCTTAGCAGGTATTGTGTATCCTATCTGTCCAATAAACATCATATTTTATCTGCTTCCACATGTGCTGATGAGGGCTGGAAAACAAAGGTGACTAGAAAGGAGGCAGCAGTTGTTAGAACCCACTCAACACCAGCTTATGTTGCATAATGGCAGCTACTGATATTATACTATTGGGCTAGCACTTAAAGACCATTGTAAAAGTCAGACCGCACCTGCTACTGGGTTGAAAAGGATCCCAGTATATGTCCCTACGAGAGTATTCTTAAATATTCATATATCCAGCATATTATATTTTTATATTCACATATTTCTCAGATTTTCTATGAGTTTAGAGATTTGCTTCAACATAACAGTGAGGCTCATTTTCAAAAAAAGTGGGTGTACAATGCAGAAGTGTTTAATATGTGCTGCATACACTGTGTTTGAGAGTTGCAATGATCATGTGATGGATTTCATTTGAAATATGCAAAAATATAAAAGCTATGGTAGGTGGATATCAAATTATGGTAGCTACAGTATCAGATGCAAATAAAAAATGCACTTATTCTTTGATCTTTAAAATGCAAGGTATTTGGTAATTTTGGAACTTCCAGATAAAACATTTTTACTCATTAGGTTTATATGTTGTGGTTTATCTTTTAGCTCCATAGTAATTAACCCTTATTTGTTTTGACTTAACCTGTGGCTTTTGATAATATTTTCTATGTTATTATAATCTTCACTGCCAAATCTACCTGACACACACCAATAAAACCTCAGTCTGTTGCACAATAATAAAAATTTCCAATTTAGTTAATTCAAAATACAGTTGTTTTGTTTCAGCTTTTATATTAAAATTAGTAAGTAGAAATAATCTGAAAAAAACATTTTAATATCTACACAAATGAAGGCGAAAAAAGAGTTTCTGACATTAATGTAATGGAGAATAGATTGCTTTTGCTACAAGCTTTGATTCGAATGACACTTGTCAAAGAGCTCACAGCCAGTAATTGGAAGTTATTGCCTGAACAGGAGAAGAAAGCTATTTCACCATCAGAAAAAGAAAGCTGCTGAATCCACAGTGATGGGGATTCACTTTGGAGAGACTAAAGTGACTCTCACTCAAATGGGTGATTCGGTCTCAGAGTAGAAAACTCTCCTTTGTGGAACAGATGGCAACGTGACTCTGATTTATGATGCTTATGTGTAGAACTGCATGACTTTAAGGATGTAAAAGAAAAAATTAAAGTTTTCTTTTAAAGCCCTCTGGGCTGATTTATTTGTGACTCTCTGCAGCTTTGAATTGTACCATATCTAATTAACATGATCTACATTATATATTCTAAAGTTCATCTTTTTCCCAAAAATTAATAATAAATAAAATGCAAGGCAATACGATGGATGAATCTATATGTATTTCAGCTAACTTGTTGACAAATATGCTGAACATATGGTAGCACCTATAAAAAAGAAATCTCTTTCATGGCTTCCATTAGATTGGCTTTGTGTCTTTATTTGTTTAATTAGGTTTGTTTATGTTGGTGTCTGCAAGCAAATGCAACTTAAGACTTACCAAATATAAAGAGATAATGTGAAAGTGCAGCTTCTCAATAGCCTATAAACATCTATTGAAAGCCTCTTGATGAGTATTTAAATGATTAAATTAAAAACATTTAACATATTTCCAAACCTTTTGCTTTTACAGTATTTCCAATTTCCTACATTTTCCTCAGTATTTGAAGCACTATAAATATGAATGAGATGCTCATTGTGAACAGAAGGAGACCGTCCAACTGACCAGATATATAAATGACATACAAAGCCGGCATCGAAATAATTTGTTGCCAAATAAAAAATCAAAACAATCCTTTGCAGTTGTAAGATTAATTGATACAGCAGTGATATGTAGTGAAGTTTTATTCTAAAGTAAACATAATTTCATCAATGACTGTAAAAACTGAAAACTCAACAACAAATAATGTAGAATCAATAAGTAAATAAAGAATGGGATGTTTTTTTTAATGACCTAATATCACTATTAACTTCTCCACACTTTTAATGTAAACTGTCTGATGTCTAGTTGGTCCTTGCAATAATGTTTACTCAAAAAGCCTTACATTACATTAAACATAAGAGGAGAATTTGACTAATTATGTGGGTTATAAAGACATCTTTTTACACCAGATTTTATTCACAGATGTCATAGTAAAGGAGCTAAATATTTTAAAATAATCACTTTAAAAGTATACACTGCTTTTAGACTGTTATATATATAAAACACAAATAAAATATTAGAAATTTTGCAGATGTATGTAGCAAACCCTTTTTAAGGCAATGCAGACAACTGCTGCTTAACTTTTTCTCTGTGGCAGCAAAACCCTCCAACCCTCATCCACCTCATTAGGCCCAGTGCCCACTGCGTGTAATGATTATGAATGGTAAAGGAGGGGATACCAGCACAGGGCCCCGTGGCGGCAGAATTGGCACTAAAACTGGCATCAGGGAGCCCTGGACATCAATAATGGGTCTGATGGGATTAACTGGCTGTGGCAGGAGAGAAATGGAAAAGGCAGAGGTCGCCCAAGCTAAAAAAATTAATTCTGCAAAATTAAAGGGAGCCGTCAACAAGGACAGGGGCTGCAGCGGAGGGGTGGGGTCATCTGTATGTGAAAAGGAGGGAAAAGTTTAGGCCATCAGGCAGAGGAATTGCCAATTCCATAGACATTTCTAAGACTATGACTAATATGCTCCAATGTTTTGATGTAAAGGAGCGGAGTCTTTCAAGAAAGAGAAGTCAGTTTTATAAATATAACCTGAGGGAATATGAAAGAAGAGATCAATCCACATCCAAATGTAAATCAAA
>JAUZNJ010028734.1:0-15877 GCA_034780135.1 Jordanella pulchra | reverse complement strand
TGAGCTTTTTTACGGCACTAGTGGCTCGTTTTTCTGACAGTAGGCTGACAGGAAAGGGGGTATGAGAGAGGGGGGGGGGACATGTGGGAAAGGACCACAAGCCGGAATCGAACCTGGGTCGCCCGCGTCGAGTACTAAGGGCTCCGTACATGGGTCGTGCGCACTAACCACTGCACCACCTGCACACCCTAATGCTCTATTTTTTATTTTAAAAGAATACATATTTACAAGATATTTGAATAGAATAGACTAGAATAGAATAACTATTTACTGTGCCACAGTGAGGACAGTAAAGAGTGTAATAATGCAAATACAAAAATACAAAAAACAAAAAAACAATCTCCAAACAGGGGAGCCAAAACAACAAAATGAAATCCCTTTTTTTATTTCCATTCATTCTGTCTAATCTGCCTTCTTTCATTGTTGTTGTCTTGCTTTCTTTCTCGTGTGAAACATCTGCATCACCAACGGAAACAAATACAAGGACATTTCTGCCCTTTTTATTAGTCAGACAACATGTTACATAAATTCAGGTCATTTCCTGTGTAAAGACCAGCAGGCTCACTTATTAATAAAGGACTGTTCTGCTGATCCCTTCGTTAATGTAACACAATTATAGCCACTTTATTAATTACTATTAATAAAGCGGCTAAGACAGCTATGAACACAGCTTGTAATCTTAACTAATATTATCAGTCACTTGCATCAGAAATTTAGGATAAATAGCCTAATATAGCTTTCATCCTCTGTCAATTATTGTTTTATAAATACCTGCCTGCTGTGGAGTGGTTTTATTAAACAATAGATGGAGTCATTTTATATGCTGATGTTTTTAAACAGTAAAACTTACACAAATATTGAGAACTTCTGTCAATAAACTCAACAACAAGGCCTGTAATGACTTTTAGCTAACCTTCTCGGTGAAACGAAAATGAAGAAATCAAACTATGAAAAATAAACTTAAGATAACGATTTATTTAGCAACTTTCACAGGATTGAAACCACAAAAAACATTTAAAAAAAGAACAAATAAGAAAAACAAATAACCAATAATAAAAAGATGCAATGATATTAAAGTTCTGTGTGAAGAACATGTTTAAAGACCCGCAAAGAAAAAAAAAAAAAAGAACAATCTTCATGACATTTAAAAAAAAAAAACAATTAGCTAAATTAGAAAACAGTAACATTTGATTCTTAATGTTTTGTTAACTAGCCACACAGTGACCGACTCTGTGGAGTAACGGTCTATCAAGATGGCTGCCCAAAGAAGATATTTAGCCACCTCTGAGTCCAACTCGAAGTGCAATTATGAGCTCTGGCAAAGTCTTATGTCTCCCAAACAGAACAAGCTATGTTAGAAACAGAAAATTAAAAGATGGTGACCTCCGTGAACCAGCAGAGCTTCAGCTTTAGCATTAGCAGCTGGGATAACTGTGAGACAATTTAGCAGGTCTTTAAGGACTATATTACTGAGAGGAAATGAGAAGGAATCAAGTTCATGCTTAAACCTCTAACTGGCATCAAGTGTACATATTACAAGTTTAAAGCAAAATCCAAAAACAAACTTAAGAGATGACCTGTTGCTTCAGCAAAAATCTTTGGTAAAAGACTTTTTTTTTTTTTTTTTTGGAAGAGCCAAGACAGACAGTTCCAGGTATTATTTTCAACCAGAATATGATCACCGGCTACAAAAATAGCAGAACATAGGAAGATTTCTTTAAAGATGCAGACTTTTATTCAACCGGTGAGGTAAAGGTATTTATTGGTTGACCTCTCCGAGGCAGCCTGCAGAGAGCATGCTTTCAGGGATTCACTTTCTTCTTTTTTTATTTCTCTTGTACAAGCCATTTACTTAGGATGAAATCCTATAAAAGGGCTGATAAAAAGTGCATTACTCCAAGTATCACTTCTCTGTATGTTGAAGATGGTCGTATTAAACTCTGAGTTGAAACCAGTCTTTCAGAGTCTGTCCAACAGATCACATCATGTGCTTTAATTATGAGCAAACCTGTTTTGCTAAAATGTGAATTCGTTTGCGCGCAACGGGTGATTTCTTGGTTTCACAAAAAACAAAGCACGTTCTGCCCACAACAACTGGTGACGTTGGGAGACGGATAATTCTGGAGTGATTACGGTGCTGAGCCCGCTGCATCTCATCCCCTGACCAATGTGCACCAAGAGGAAAATTACATAACAATAACCGCTCCACACTCCCCTACGACTCATCCAGCACCACTGCAACAATCCGTATCCCTAATTTGTCTTTATGGCAAGTCCGAAGAAGCAAACACATGAGAAGCCGCAGGCATAAAGCCTCCCTCTGAAATGCATTCACCTGGTAATCCTAAACATGATTTAGCAGATTGCGTGCAGAGTCATGATGCTGAGCACAGAAGCAGCTCTTAGATAACACCAAAGGATTTTAAGGCTCCCCATTACACTTTAAAATCCTTGAGAATAATAGGACTTCTTCCTTTCTTTGATTATGTAGACAGAAAAAAAAAACCATATTGGCTTGCAGTTGGGTCATTCTGACATTATATTAGCGTAACTGGAAATGAATAGCAGCAAACACAGATATACAAAGACAAGGGAGGACTGCAGGGCAAAGATACAGAGTACAACACAACCAAGGTCAACAGCACATGCTCGCTGTTTTCCCAATCATGTGTTGCACATATAAAACATTTTCTCTTTTTACATCATGGATACAATCTATTGGTTTTCAGGAACTTGAACCTAAATGGGAAAATCTGGACCTTATTTAGTGAAGTTATCCTGACACTAACTAAAAAGGCACAAGAGTCCAATTAGTCTATTCCAAACTTCTCAGCTTCCAACAAACAATTGTACTACTAGGCAGAGACGAGTGGCTCTCAAAACTGCCATCTGAAGTAAACAAGCAGCACTAATGAGCTCATTAAACAAAGACCGATAAGCAAGACAAACAGCCTCAACAGCCATGGAGACTCCACTGATTGTTTTGTTTTTATTTGATTCTTAAATTCTCCACGTCTGCAATGCAGGGTTGGCAAAAACACCGACCTGAAGGATGATTAGAAAAGTGCAAATAAGTTATTGTAGTTTACAAAAATACTTGCTGTTAACTATCCCCACAACCCACAAATGTAAACTTATAGTTCCAGGATAATTACACTAACTGCTTCTTACTTCAGTTAGAATCCTATTTAAAGATAAGCAAGTGAAATGTACAGGGAAATAAGTAGGTGACCTTTTGAAGAATCACTTTTTGGTGCAAATGGGATTATTAGGATTATTACTAAGGCTATGGTCCAGCTGTTTTATTTGTTTTACTACCTGTTTTTATCGTGTTTTGCGTTTATTTGCTCTTACTCTGCTTTTATTTTTCTTCTATTTTATTGTCTAATTCATGTGAATCACTCTGAATTCTCCAGGTACTGAATTGTTCTATAACAATAAAACTTGCCTTTCATTATGAAATTGGGAGATGATCTAAAATCCTTAATGTTTGTAACCTGACAAGTCAGATTAATCAGGTGTAGCTCTCGGGTTTAATTTTCCGAATTATTAATCTGGACCGCTCCCATCAGATCTGTTCAGTAAAACAAACACATTCAACAGAACCTTTCAAGCTGGTTGGTCGAACTGACACCCAGTTCCAGCTACTAAAGTTTGGTTTTAACCAATAATGGTAACAAACAGATTGTGAGCAGATCCCCGGAGAAACACAGCTGACGTTTTTAAAGTCTTGCTGTTTTTCTTTCTAATATGAAATTGTGGATTTTGACCAAACAGAGGTGATAACAGCATCTACGCCTACCTCCTCCTTCATTGTAATGTCTATTTTGAGTGGGCTGTAGGCTTTGCAGAGATTGCTTTCCTCACAGCTATATGTCCCCCTTTAAATTATAACCCTGCAATGTGATTGGCTGACACCTTTTGGGTCAGACCCAAATGATTTAAACCAAATTAACTTTGTTTTTCATTTGAATAAGTATTATAGAAACACCTGTTGTGTTGACCATCGATTTTCACCGATTTCAACCCATTTTGTTCAGGACAAAGGTAAAAAAAAAAAAAAATCTTTTCCAAATAGTAATGTAGAATTTTAATGCTAATCAAACAACAGCAAAGAAATCAAATCAAAAAACAATTTGGCAAAACATCTTTGTGTTTTTTATAGATATGTTTTGCAGCAGAGACACAATATGTCTACGCTTGGTCCAAAAAACGTCTCTGTTTGCAAGTCAAGCCATATACCTATGCCTGTGTGTTTAGATGCAGTTGTGGTAAAAAAGTGACACCTTTAACATGTTCTATGCAGAGATATTTTTTGAAGCATTTGTCTCTCAGTCTTTATTCATAGTCCAGACCTGACACTTCTTTCTTTTAGAACCAGGTGGTCTCACTGGGGTTGTGGTCGTCGTGGCAGAACATTGAGGCAGGACTGGCAGAAGACATCCATACAATGATGCTCTTAATGTTGCTGTAAGTGTGGTTGGAGTCGCTGGGATAGCTTTGCTTTTGTTGAGTCTCAGAGCAACTGTATCCTTTGCTCAATGTCTGCCTTGACAAGGGAACTACCTCTAAAGATGCACTGAGGATGTTGTAAAAGACAAACATTAGCCTCTCACTGTGAGAAGTTAGCAAATGTAGGTGGTGGTCAGCTAATCCAGGTTGTTCACTCTTTTGTTTTTGTTATAATCAGGATGATCATGAGTTTCTTGTCACTTCCTGATGATCTGCATCTTTGTTCACACTTAACAAGAGTATCCAGGCATTCCTCATCAACATCATAGACTATTTTTTTCTTTGTGGCTTTTCAAAGCAATCATCTTTTGTGAAAATGTCAGATAGAAAAACTGTTTCAAACATATCTTGTTGCCAAATACTCTCATCACAGCAAACCTTGTCATCCCAGGGGCCACTTTGATGAAGAAGCTGCCATGGAAAGTCAGAAGGTACTGCAGCTTCCTCATTGGGGACCTCAGATGCCTGCATGCCTTCAGCTAGATAGTCCATATACTCATCTTCCTTGGGAACTACAATGCAACGGTGTGTCCTCTGAATCATTGGCAAAGGTATGATCCAAAGCTTGGCTTACATTAAATCACCTTCGTTTTGTTGTTATCTACTCTAAACAGTTCTGGCCCTACATGCTTGCACCTCTTTTGCTGTTTGTTTGTCAAAAAGGCAAAGACAGAAGTCTGAATCTTGAGAGGGTGGATGAAGAGCTGGATCTATAATAGCGTGGTTCTGATTTCAATTTAGCATTTATTGTTTGATAATATTAATAAAACTGGGTTTAAACTGAGCCCAACACTAAGAATAAGTGAATAAACTAATACTTATCTGCTTCTGCTGCAGTTTTTCCTGCATTTTACTCTGACGGTGCTGCACCATCATTGCCTTATTATCTGAACTGCATCAGCCCACCATTACTCACACAAACATGGACACACATTAAGGCCGTGGTCTATGAATAACCCGGCGTCCTGGTTGTTTAATGTCCTCATTCTAAAGGCGCACACTTCAGAGGTCAGGGGTAGTCAAATACAGCTTGTATGACTCTGGTTCTTGCTCCTCCACTCGTGTGTGTTAATTTGCTCTCCATGAGGAGCTCCAGGCTGTGGTAATTATAGAAGCCGGCTAGGACAAATATCAAGAGAGAGGAGTATATTTAAAACTGCACTCTGCATGAATACAGTATTTCTGGCTTCAAAGAATAAAACAAAGAAAATAAGTTGCATTTTGGACCAAAAGTCTTCTGCAGTGAAGACTTTTAAAGCTTTATAACGAAGGCATGTCTCACTCTTCAACAATGCAGAGTTAATCTAAGCCCCTCACAGCCACAAATGTAATACCCCTTCCCCAATATGAAAGGATATAGAGCTTAACCCAGTTCTTAGCAAAATCCCAGTCCTCAAACCGGCTGAAAATAAACCGTGTGTCCAGTAGTTTCTCTGCAAACGAATGGGCAGACAAGTCCAGAAAATGGACCATCTTTAATTTCCCAATCAAGTTGAGAGGAAGTTTGTTGTATTTACTGATCCGATAGTGATGTGAGGAGTGATAATAAGATGCACGTGTGTGTGGAGTCCTGAGGTCATGGGTGGAGACGTGGCTTGAAGACAGGCTCTAGTAGCGTCATTGCCGAAATGTCAGTCAGCAGGAAGGAAAAGGAGGAGACGGCCTGAGGGAGGCAGGGAAAGTGAGGAAGATGGTGGAGATAGAGCTGAAGGAAAGACTCTCTCCTCCCTCCTACAGCCCAGCTTTTGTTCTTTGGTTGTTTCCACTCATCGACTCTTTAAAGGCTGCGTGCATCATGAACACTCAGGACATCAGGGCTATTTATAACAGCTGTGAGGCCTTCGGTTCACCAGAAATGCCAACATAAATAAATGGTTTCTACAATTATAATCTTACTTATTTCAACAGCAATGTTTCATTGCAGTGCAGGGATCTTGGTCTATAGACAGTGCCATCAACCCTCAGACCATATTAGAAAATGTTCATGCCCATACCCAGAATACAGCTATGAAAACCTGTTAACTAAGACAACATGACCTAAACTGACAGGCCAGGATTGATCTGGAGGAGCTGCATCCGTCCACAGCTCAGGTGGGAGATTATTCGCCAGTACGACGTTTTGTTGCAAACAATGACAGAAAGTATCATATCGATTAAAAATACCAATATCACGATACATTAAAGTATTTTATTTGTGAATTAAAATAAAGTTTTCCTTTCACATCACCCCTCTGTGAAATAGCTAACTTAACTTCTACAGCTAATTTAGCGTAAAATAATACTAAAAATAAGATTAGATCTATTTAATGATACATCTTACCAGAAAAATATCAGTCAACAAGAGTTATTTGTTAAACTTTAAAGATAATATTTAATCCTTTAATTTTCTGGTTAATTATTAGTATTTAAAGATACCAAATCTGGTGCCAAATCAGCCTAATGTCACACAACACAACAGGATCTAGTAGAAAAAACACACAGCAGTGTTTCCAGTTAACCCTGCTTTAATCTCTTTCAACACAAATCTGGAAATGGATGCCTGATTTACGGTAACAGCAGCTCTCTGCTTTCTATTTGTAGTCCAAGCAGACTTTGCAGATTTCACTTAACCATGCTTTGGTTTTATGCAGAACCACATGCGTTCAGTGAATCCTAATTTACACAGAGTGGAGGGAGCGGCGTCTCTCCTTAAAAAAAAAAACAATAATCCAAACTTTTTTCTAAAGAAAATAAAATTATTGTTCTGTAGAAGTTCAAACATAAGTTTCAAACTATCAAACTAAATCACTCCCACGTAGTTACATTCAGCCATATAAAACACAGTCTGATAGAGCTCTGGAGCTGCAGCTATATTAATGTGACCTAAAACGGGCCGGGCAACGATCCAGAACTGGGATTAAAGAGATCAGACCAGCTGCAAGGCTGCACTGCTCCTGCTGCTACACATGTCAATTACATTAATACAGCTTCCTGTTCGGACGCCAGCATCGGCAGCAACCGATGCTGCTGCTGGCACACGGGACTCGGGCGCACACATGTGCAGGTGTTTTTGAGCTCCGCTCTATATTGCAGCAGCGTCGTCTCCATTGGAGGGGATCAACTTATTCAGGATTTCAGGGCTAAACTACTTAAAGGATAACAGCAGTAACATTCTGTCATTTTCTCATTGTGATTAAATGCCCTGAAAAAGGCTGAGTAGAAGTTAGTTCATCCTTGAAAACACTGAAAATATCCTGAATGCTCTAACAACAGTTCCAATGCATAATAAAGCTTTGGTGTAAACTTTTTTCATTCTGGTTCTTCATGTATGTTCAGAGTTGTTTTCCTGCAACCTTACTCTGAGGTCTTCTTCAACATCTAACAGTAGCGCTGCGTAACATTTGAGCAAAGTTTTAGCTTAATCTGAGATATATCAAAGGATTTTTCAGGTCACTATACAGCACTTAGCTCAGAGAGTTGAAGAACTAACTTATGTCACTGGAAAGTGTCAAACCTGGAAGGTATAGATCTAGCGCCCCTAGTGGCTAAAAGTTACACCGTTTTGTTTTAAGAATTACCCTGTTTTTTTCACTGGAGTCAAATGTTCTAGCAGCTTCCCTAGACCATGAACCTACCATCACTATGGTTTCACCGACTTTATCACCGACTTCACCAGCTCACCAGGCTCAGAGTTGTTTGTTGATATTTACATTAAAAACGTTTTTATCAACTAGTATCAGTGATACAAGAGAAAAGCATGCAGGGTATCTCTGGTGGCATAGTTGAAAGGGCAATGGCGAGACTTAGGGTCAGTACGTAAGCATATAAAGAGTCTTAAGTCACTAAAGTATTTTTCTCTCTCCATCAGCAACACTGCCTGTCTCTTTCTCTCTATAATAACTTATCCAAATACATAACCTGGAATGTTGTTGACGAAGTTCATAAGATGTTGGACACTTTTCCTTTTCCCTAACTCTGAGAAGAGATGAAGAGTTCGCTTGTTACCTACGGGTAGATGAGCCGCGGATAGCTACCTAGCATTGTTGCTAGCACTTTGTCAGGTTAACCTTCGATTCTAAACATCAAACCAGCAGATTTGACCAAAAACGGTTTGATGACCCAATTTGACTCGAGTCTGGAAAAGTATGATTTCTACACCATTAAAAAATATTTACATTATTATTACTTTACTAAGTATATGTTGGTTTAACAGTAAAACGTTACTATTAACTTCAAGGGTAGATATGCTTCCTTTTATAGTTGTGGCTCTTTCTTGTGGTGTGTTTTGTCGTTTTTTTTTTTTTGCAACCACTGACAACCCAAAACCCCTCTGTTCACATTTATACGAACAGTTTCTGTTATTTTTAACAGTATATATTTAATAATATAGTATAACACTTGATTGAATAATCATATTTTAAAACTTAACCTCCAAACTTTTCGTTTTTTTTTTAATAAAAACACATTGCCATGATTCAATGTTGGCATTCGGGGCAAATTTGTGAAGCAAACAACTAATAACTGAATTGTGGATCAGTGTTGCTCAATCCTCTGTGTTTCCCAGCCAATCAGTTTAGCTTCTCGTTAGGCAACATAAAATGTATAAAGCTTTGTAGAGTTTTATCATTAGGCTGAATTACATCATATCCCAGCAAAATGCATTCAAAATATCACATGAGCTCAAGAAGCAGTTTGAAAGTTTCATGTTTGCAATTAGGAGCAAAACTGAAGCCCAACAGCAAACTTGATCCACACAAACAGAAGCAATCAGTAAAAGTGCTGAGGACCATTTTCAGACTGGTTATTATACTTGGCACAGAGTTGGGTATTTCCAGCACTGGGAGGCTGAACCTAGATAAAGATGTTTTTTTTTCCATTTATCGCCATCAAGGAATGTGCCTCCGCATGCAACTCTGGCAACGGGACTTTTAAATGATGTGCCATCGATTAAATGTCTTTATGAAACTTCTTCAACAAACATCAAACTTTTAAAGATACAAACCAGAATGTCCTTAAGATTCTGATATCGACACGATACGATATCAGGATGAAGTACACATACGTTTCTGTGTGTGTAGAATTATAGAAAAGGCTTGATCAAGTCATATTTTTCAAATAGAGAAAAATGCCTAAGAACATCAGGTATGAGCAAAATTGACTCATTTCCTATAAACTGAACAAAAGCAGAAAGAAGTGAAGTGTTTCTATGAGCGTTCTAATATCAGAGATTTTAGAGGCTTGTATTGAACCACATCCCATAATGCAACACTAACTTGGCTAAGGAAAGGGGATTGTCTCAAGTTTGCAGCATACATCTGGTGGTTATACTTAAGTCTAATAATCCTAGAGGCTTGGTGCTGGTAGTTATATATATATGTCAGTTCACACCATAAACGACCTGCTAGAGTTGACAGGGAGTCAAACAGAGACGTTCTCCATCACATCGTCTCTGAACAGCTGTTTTTACTTTGATGAAAAAAAAAAAAAGTTTAAAAAAAACTGCAACAAGGTGAAAATTAAACCAGAGATGTTGTAGCTAGACAATTCATCAAAACGATATCAGAACTTGTAGTTTCCATGAAACTGCTCTGTTAGAGAGCATTAAGTAACAAAAACAATCACAGGAGGAAAGTTTTAGTTGAAAGAAAAAAAAACATCCAAAGCATTAGAAATCTCTCAGATCATAAAGGCGACTAAGCTAACTATTAGAATAAGATACGTGTGAACCACCCTATGGTAGCTGCATCCTGCTCTGGAAACGTTTTTCTCTCACAGCTTGTTATTTTTGATGTACGAATATTCAGAAAAGTTCTACAGCTTCAAAACCTTTCATCACATTCATTAACGGCTAATGTTTGTAAGCTTCTAAAACAGAAGGTAGTTTGTATTGTTTTCATGCAGCGTTGGACCTTTTCGTTAAAACTGTATTTGTTTATAACTGTCTATGTGCAGCGATAAAGAAATGATGTTCTCATAATAAAGACCACAAAGTGCTTTGATAAACCTTTCATCCCATTTCTCTTGTGTATAGTAAACAGCTAATGTTGATGTTTTTTTTTTTTTGACTGAAAAGCTGCAACCTACTGAAATAAAGCACTAAAGAAAAGCAGTCCCTCTTTTTTTGGGCTTAGCCGAGACAGAATTCTTCCTCATGTTTAGCTGCATTGGTCTGCTGTAGTTCAGGTGTTTTCTGCGTGCGTGCAGCTCTGCATTAGCAGGAAGGGAGACTGCATTTGGCTCACTGGTGCCGAGCGTGAACTGTGGCTGCACTGCTTTGGTAAAGCACGTGGACACTTACTGGAAACTCAGCACAATGAGGGAGGAACACGATGCTGCTTCTGCTGGCAACAGCAAACACATAAACACACAAGCAGACAGGGTCCACTGCTCAGACGTTTAACTCTCTCTGCTGTCAGAGGTTGTAGACGGGGGATGAGGGGAGGTCAGACCATGACGCTGTTGTGACACGAAGCCTTCGTGAAAGACGGATGGATGATTGTGTTTGATTAGTGTCAGATGGACTTTTAGTGGAGCTGCTCGGCTTGCAGAAGGCTTTATTACAGTGTCCACAGCACTCTGTCAGCTTTAGCCCCTGGGCTACGAGAAATATACATCCCAAGAGGTCATTGATGGCAGATTCCATATAGTGTATTCCTATTTACAACAGTAAATATTTCAGATAAACAAAAAAAACAAATCATTTCCAAGCTTGCAGGCACTGCAGGTTATCAAGTTCTTTTTAGATCATTTTTTCCCCAAGTCCAGCTCATCTAACATTCCAAGAAAAATCCATACTGAACCAGATGGGGAATCGTTAAAAAGTTGCATATACTTGAGGTACGTCATACAGCTCTTCTGTTCCCACAAAAGGACAAATTACAGTAATCTGGAGAGATTGGAAATAAAGGAAGCGAACACTGATGAACTGGACCAACATCTCTTAGTGCATACAGTTAGCAGCACATATGAAAACACAGAGGCGCTACTTTGGCACAGCTTCTGCATTTGGGTTTCGCTCATTTCAAGTAGATTGTAGGATATATAAATATGTTTGTTGGTGTTTATTTGAGCATAGAAATATTTAATTCAAAAGTATAGGAAGTTATTTTTTTATAGCATTTTACCACTTATCTGTCTAAATCAGGGAGATTTAAAGAAACTCTATTTATTACCGATTAGTCTTTAGGGGTTGTTTCTAATTTTCAACTTTTTAAAAAGTGTACAAAAAAAACACTTGGGAAAGGGGGGGGGGTGTTAGGCTGATGTACTCTTTATAACTGACCTTTTAGCTCATATTAGAGCACATTTTAATGTACTTACTCATTTAAATTAAGGTTCAATTAGAATTGTTATGATTTATTTATTTGGAGCATGTTTTAATCGTTGCAGTCAGCAACAATTGTTTTGAATTACAAATGCCTCATATATTCTTAGTCCTGCAATAAAATAGGGCTAAGAAAAAAATAACAAAAAAACAACAGTTTTTGTACACTTTTGAGAGGGGTCACCCAAATAGAAAATTGTGGATGACTCTTTACCAATAATAGCAGTTCAAGCTGGTTATAACCGAGGAGCAACTGTGAAAGCTTTAACTCCGCTACGAAATTCTGATCAGTGCATCTCATCAAATTTTTTATTTAGATAAAAAATAATGATCCATCTGTCATAATATTTCATGATTAGTACCCGCAACATGGCAAGTTATTTTATCCATCAAATCAAAACAAGACACTTTTACCGAGGTTGAAGTGATTGGAGCTCAGTTAATCCAGCAGTGATAAACCAAAATAAACTGGAGGTTTACAGTAAATCCAACATGTCCCAGCCACGTAGTCAAAAATCCAAAAACAAAAGTCCAATGCGAGGACACCAAAACAAACATGTCTCTCTTGGACACTATAATTTCCCCTCCTCTCCTACAGCAGGACTGTAATTTTCTCCTCCCGGTTAAAACAACTTAGCAACTCAAGGGTCTGGGGACAGATCACTTGGTTACATAATGAGGAGAGAATAAGAGTATTAACCTTTAACTCCTGTTTTCATATCGACTGATCACCTGTTACGACTGAAATGAATTAAAAGATGCAGGTTAATGCTTGACTACAATGTAACCCAGAGACTATAGTTTCCATGCTTATAGTCCATTGATAAAGAGGTACGGGCAGCTAATTATTAAGTAGCGTTCGTCGTGTTAAATCCAGTAAGTGCTGCTCTGACAGCTGCCTCAGTCAGCACATTCAGCTCCATCACGGCACCGAGTCGAGATGTTTTCAGCCCCACCATCCAAACACCGCACAGCCTCTAAAGTAAAGCTCAAACATCAGGTAAACGCGGACTTTAGGATTGGATAATTACCGTTTCTCTCTGAATGAGACGTCGCTCCGCCGGTGGCTCTCCGTCCATCGAGCCTGCCACTAGAATGGTACGGTCTCACGAGCGTGCTGCGTCACTTCCGGACTCTGTCACCTGTAAACAGCTCGGTGGAGATCGTTTATTCTCAAGAGGGAACGATGCACTCTGCAAAATAGAAATTGTTATGTGGTCTCTTAATACGTCTTTTTGTTTTACTGTTAGTTTAAAAAAACTGAACGTTTTTCGTTCAAATAATATGTTATTAACCAACACAAGTACGTATTTGTGATGTGGAAATAATATAGGGTTAAAAATGAAAATAAAAAACTCCTGAAGTGGTTTGTTTTGATAAAAAAAAAATCCATTGTGTCTCTATATGTTTAAGGCTGTTGTTTTGCTAGAGGCTGAACTTCCTATCCAGTTTCTGGGCATTGGATTTCTTATGTTGAACCCTGCTGTCTTCCCATCAGCTATAGCTTCCTTGTTCCTTTTAAAGAAAAATATCTCCAAAGCCTTACACTACCACAACTATATGCTCACAGGGACATAAAGGTTTATATTCAAATACATTTAACATTCTTATTTGTTTTTTCTTTGATCAGAGTACCTTCTTTTACACATATTTAGTGTCCCACTATGACTCAATGAAAAGTGAAAACCGAATATTTCACAGCTTTCATTTAACAACCATTTGAATAGGGATTTTTATGAATTGTACATTGTATTCTCCCAACTCAGCTATGAAGCTGATTTATTCATCCCCAAAGTGATAGTGTGAATGTGATTGCGAAGCTCTCGAACATTGTTCAAGTTTCATCATTTTGCTTTGATTACTTAGTGTTCAAAGAAATGTCAGATTAAAAGTTAAAAAGGGTTTTTTTTATACATTTTCTACATTCGTCCACAGCTAGATTAATGCACAAGTAGAGCCAACCCCCCTACCCCAGCCACGCACACACATAAAATGTTTTTATATCTTGAGAAAAATAAAGTAGATACTTGTTTGGCTTAACTGATTACCATTGAACATTACACTACTGTTTAAGTGTTGATACTGGCAACTTTAAATGCTTATTTTAGTATAGTCATCTTGTCATAATGTAAATGAGTATTACACACTATGTATACATAGAACTGTGTTGCTTCGTTTGTTGTGCAGTACTGTGTATGCAGTCATCCTGATGATTTATTAGTTGCCCTGAGTAAGATGCAGGCTTGCCAAAAAAATCTGTGGTTCTTACCTATTTTACCTTCAGGTGGTTTTTCAAGGCAGAGTCTCAAACCAGATCAGCAGCTATTTTAAAGCTGTTTTATCATTTATCATTACTAGTAATAGTAGTAGTTGTGTTATTCGTATTTCAGATCATTATAAATCATTAAAACTTGATTTGCACATAGTTTTAGCGTAGGGTCACAAGATAAAAGCAGCGTGTGACATCTTCGTTTTTTCTTGTCTCTGCTGCTCTGGTTAAAAATAGCTCATCTGCGTTGTCGGTACTGAGACAAACAATACCTTTAATGACACTAAAAGCAGAACAAAATTACCATTTACAGTACACTAATCGTGTTTTTTGGAACTAAAATATTATTCTAAGATATTAACGTAGACTTAAAAAAATAATCTTATAAATTCCGACGAATGGTCGTCCTTGCTTCTCCTTTAATAGAACGAGAACGTGAAATATGTTTGTTCACAATGAATGCATATTACTACGACCGGTATTTAGTGGAAACTGCGGCGCAGATGAGGGCGTGAAACCGATACTACAACGTTTATCTGGCCACCTCCCCCTCAGCCAATCAGAGACGGCGGAGACTGCTCCGAAACTGAGCAGCAGCACGAAGAGCAGGAGGCTCAAAAACCACTGACCTGAGTCCTTCAGGTTGTTACCGCATACTAAACACGGTTAACACACACAAGAATCATAAGGAACTAGATGTTTGTTTAAAAAACAGAAAGAAAACAAATTCTTTTAGTCATTTTGTTGGGTATTTATTAGAATACAAAGAGAAAGTGTAACTGTATTAAGTACAAGAGAATGACCCAAATTGGTGTAATACTGGGCTCCATTTTTCTCAGTCATATAGATAACTCTTGAGTTTGTTAGTTACCATTACTACAGCATTTCCTCAGTCACAATGACAAGTGTGAATTTGTAAGGAGGTGGTATAATGATGTGGGAAAGTTTTCCTGGGGCTAAGCTTTGCTTCTTAATGTCCAGTGAAAAGGTACCTTTAATGCTTCAGGGACTAAGACAACGACTGTTCCAATGACTGTAGAAACAGTTTGGAGAAGGCCCCATCCTGTTAAAAATGGGACTGAACACCAGTGCAGAAAGTAAAGGCATTCAAGAACTCATATGCCCTACAGAGCTCTGACATCAACCAGAAAAAAACTACCCAAATAACAGTGGATACAAAAACAAAAATGGAGTCATCATTGGCAAGGTTATTTAATACGTCACAACATCAAAATATTTCACTTATGTTGTGCAAAAAAGTTCTACCCAGGAGAGGTATAGACAGAAACCAGAACCACAAGAATACATTACTACTATTTTGTTGAACTACCCCCAAAAATAAACATAAATCTTGTCTTTCCCACAAGCTATTGACACTATTATGGGGGTAAGCCAAAGTCATATTAAGGTCTATGAATTAAAAACTTTATATAAGTAAAGTTTTAAGGCAGGCAAGAAACTACTATAGACAATACAAAGTCCTATTAGGTATTAGTTTTGTAGAACATGTATCTGTTGTGTTTTGACTTTAGTATCCATAAGCAATGCATGTTCTAAAGTAATTTGCATCTTTTGCATTGTTCCTCTATGAGAACTTCACTGTCATTCCCGTCATGTGAATTTATACATATTGGTTGTAAATAGTAATACATGGGGTTGTAGAAAAGAGAAAATACAGCAATTCATTATTTGCTGCATATTTATGGCTGTCTTTGGTCTTTTTTTTTTTTTTTTTTGAGCTTTTTACGGCACTAGTGGCTCGTTTTTCTGACAGTAGGCTGACAGGAAAGGGG
>JAUZNJ010028733.1:0-32163 GCA_034780135.1 Jordanella pulchra | reverse complement strand
AATGTCAGAACAGGAGTTTTTAATTTATTTTTGCTTTTTCTGGCCCTGTTCTATGAGCAGAATAATTTTTGAGGATCCATGGTGAACTGAGGATATGTTTACTAAGCATAAGCTTTGCTCCAAACTAAGGACCCCTGTTTGCTTGAATGAGCTGAAAATACAAGAATGTAATGATAGTGAGCTCTGCATTTAATACTAACATTAAAGTACTGTCTGTACTAGTTACCTTAACTATGAAAGTATAGCGACATCGGATGATTTGTTGCATTCTGGTAGTAAATGTTGAAGTCAGAAGCAGGAATCTTTCCGATTTGATTAATCAACAAATGGAGATTTTCAGTAAAGAAAAGATGAAGCCAAGGAGAAAAAAAATCATTTCACTCTAGCGTGTGTAATAGTTTCCTTTTACTTTAACACTTTCATAAGATTTGAGATAAATAAGATCAAGGTGTGAGTCCTTTATTAAAAATAGTTTCATTTCTTGTCTTTGTTGAATTTGTCCATCAGGAATGAAAACTCATAATAATGCATCTCATCTGCCTGTTGGTTTTCATGTTGCTTGGTCCCTCTTGGAGTACATTACTATTTCCTTCACCTGACCTTCTCTTCATAGCTGAAGTGAGACGCTTCTGAAATTGTCTAATTTTGGAGTAGCTCAAGACAATAAGTGCAATAACCTAGTCCACATCCTAAATGCACATTTGTTTAAAAGCTCCCCTCAGAGATCATGTTTTCAACCAGACTTTTTCCTTCCACCTAACTTTCTACTGACATTTTGCAGACAGAACTCTGGACAAGTCAGCTCCTTTTGCAGTGACCACACTTTTGTGGCCACTGCTAGTGCAGGGTTTCAGTGACTGTCTGTGGAAAGCTGTCAAGTCAGCAGTCTTCCTTGTGATTCTGTATAGGCAGTAGCATACAACTTGTTTTGAAAAAAATCCTTTTTATTGGTCTAATTCAGTGTCATTATTTTTTTAAACAGAAGTTTAGCTTGTAATTTATTGTGAGCTAGAATCATTGACATGAATAAAAATGCTTACTCCATGTGTAACATGTTTAAATATTATACAAGTTCTCAGCAGTATTTTCAATTATATATGTAAAGTAGAGAAGTATTGAAACATATATGCAAGATTTACATCTGAGATATTAGATGTATTTATATTTTTGCTATTTATCTGAAGTATGCAGTCATTTGCATTCAAAGTCAGCTTTTACTTTGACTTTCATTAATGTGATTAGGATCTTCAGATAAGTACTCACACAAAAAGTTTATTGTTAAGTGATTTTTTATTATATTTTTTTTGCTTTATTTGGTCAATTTTAAAAGTTTCTTTTTAGCTGATGTTTAAAAGTAACATTTTTCTCCACTTTTTGGTAAACGTAATTTTATTTGGTGACAGAACCTTATTTTTTTTAACTTTGCTCTGTTTGTTCTTAGGTGTCCTTTCAGTGGAGTCGACAAAGTTTCTTTCACAACTATTTATGAGCAAACAGCCTTAAAAAAAAAAACTTTCATAGGGTCGCTCTCCCAGAGCTCATCTGACTCACTGCAGACCTCAACCAGATTGGAGCGAGAGCTCGGTGCAGCTTTCCTGACAACTGTCCATGCCGCTTTCCTCTGCAGACGTGAGACAACTCTTGGAAAGGATTCTGCTGGCTCTCTGGGCTTCTCATCGCGAGGAAGCACGGGTGTGGTGGCTCAGACTGCAAGTCAAGGAGCTCTGGAAATCCCTCAGACGCATAATATTGTCATACCTTGTTAAAGTAATGTTTGATCATTAGATGATTACACATTTTATTAAAAGAATTAAAAGAAACTGCTTCAACAGAAGCAGCAGAAAGTCGCAGCTGGGCTTGATTCCCACTTTATGATTAGGCTAACCCAGTTGGAAGCCTTTGCGTCCCCTTGGATTTGTTTTAATCCTGAAAACCACCTGCAGGTCCAGAATCACTGAAAGCTTCCTCTCATCATCTTTATAGCAAACGATCAGTGGTGGTGCCTCTGTACAAAGAGCAAAGCAGCCGTGTAGAGGATTCATATTAATGCAGGATTTTCCTCTTTTTGACTCAGAGCCTGAGGCGTCCATTGAGGCTCAGACTCTAATCTCTTGATTGCTGTGTTTAGGCCCTGCACGTCGCCGCTCCACGTCAAGGCGGCCGCAGCTAACGACGAGCTAATGACACAACGATGACAGGCGGCGTTTGTAAACCCAATCAGTAACGCCGGGTATAGCTGCCTGATGATTAGGTTAATCAAACCTCATGTACGGCCTGAACAAGCAGCCAGCCGTCAGCCCTTATGTCATCATGCTGATTAAAGGGGAAAAGCTGCGTACGTCTGTGTGACACAAACTTTCTGCTACTTGGCTTTAACAGAACTAGCTGTTCTACTAATCAGTCCTTTGATGTAATAGAAGAAAATAGGAGAATTGGACATTCTTTGGCAAACAAACGGTTTTAACTTTTAAAGACTAAAGAGAGGGAATCCAGTGAGATTTTATTTGACGTAACAAGCGTCCAAACGCTGGCGTTGCAATGCGTAGTTTTCAGCTGATTATTAGAAACTCTGCTGTTTAGTCACCAAGTGAGTAATTCTACAATGTAAGCCATCAGGAAGCCATATGTTAGCCTGGACTAGCTATTAGGATGAGCTCAGATAGTATTTAGAGCTGGAAGAAACGTCATATCTCGTCATGATGACATGCACTTCTCCTCTCTGACTCAGCATCAGACTTTGTGCTTGTGCCTCATGTGGTGCAGTAAAAGCATGTTCATTGCATTATGCTTTATGAAATGATTAAAGATCGAGATTCTCATGTTAGCTTTTATTTCCATGTGTGCAGATGCACTGGGACCACCGAGTGTCCTTCCTCTGATCAAGATAAAAATATATAATTAGTGCTTTATAAAAGGTGAGCAAACAGAAATAAGGTCTTCCTTTTAGTTCATAAATTCAAATATTTTCTGAAAATATGAGAAAAATTCTGGAAGATTTAACTTTGTTTGAAAACACTGAATGAATATTTATCTGCGTAAATAGTGTTTAATGTTACTCCATTGGTTTTCTATTAGATTAGGGTCCTTTTATCGTTCGGCCCAGTCAATAAACTGAATCAAGCTGCTTCTCTGTTAACTGTGTGTTTGGGGTTTTTGTTTTAAAAGCGTGAGGGAACATGATCTCTCCAAGTATTTTGATGTATTCATGATCCCTGGTATGTGATAACTAAGTCGGCTGACATTGTAGTGGAATGAATTCAGCACTGGTTCATTTCATAAACGACCCTCAGCCTCCAGACCAACAAGAATAAACTTATTTTAATCTGTCTTTTATTATTGTGCCTTTTTTTTCAGACTAGCCGTTGTTTCATTTAAAAAATTTCAAACTCTTAATTTACATGTTTCTTTTTTTTAATCTTGGCCCTCCACAGTAAATAGCTTAACAATTCACTTTAGTTGCCTTTAGTAACTGTAGACCTTCCTTTATCATCTTTAACCTGATCATTGATTGGGTCTTGTGTCTAATTTAGAAATTCTCCAGTTATTTTAAATTCTTCTTCACATCTTTTAATCCCTGTTTAATCTAAAGAAGAGGCTTTTTGCAACCTCTTGAATCACCCATTTTACCCAGATGGTAAAACAAAAGCGTTAGTCTTAAATAATAATAAGCACCACTGAATACTATGCACGGAATCAGCAGCATGCAGGGCTGATAGTTGGCTGCATAAACTGTTAAAAAAAACACATAAGATCAAAATGATTCACAGATTTAGACGTAAAAAAATCTGTTAACTAAAATGTGTCTGCTGACTAGAGCAGTTCTTAATGTTTATAAGTAGTCCAACCAGAGACTCGAATCTTATGGGAAATCTGTAGGGTGAGCAAAATTAGGGTGATGGCAAGGAGACCTTAAAATAAAGATGGATGGATGTTCAAGTAACTGAACAAAAGTTAATATTTTTAAGCCTTTATTACTGGTAGTTATGATTATTTCCCACTAAATGTCCATGAAAACATGACATTTAAGTTTAGATATATACAATGAAACAGTGGAAGCAGGTTTTAAACAGAGATGTGGCTGTAATGAGTCTGTTTAAATAAAGGTTGTTTTTCTTTCAAAAGTTGTCTTTGTGATTTGATCTCCTCAGTTTAATGTCTTGTCTTTTGCAAAACTGTTGTGCTGATTTAAATCAGTCAAGTTAAATGTTTAAATAAGATTAACTCTAAATAACTTTCTAAATCTGTCGGGTTATGATTCATTTTGAGCTTAGCTCCAGTAATTGTATTCCTGCCAAAACCTGTGTCTTTTGTCGGTTATGTCGGCCTGTTCCTATTTTGAATGCAACTGTACGTCTGGGCTCGTGACTGCTTCATCCGTGAGAAAAGCAGACGGACTGACCTCCCTGCAGACGTACGATAGAGAAGCAGCGGATGGACCACTTCTGCTGCACAGCTGAGGGAGAATCCCTGGCATGGTGTTTCCTACAGAGCTGATACAGAAGTGAGGCACGCCGCAGAAAGTACGAACTCCCTGAGGTTTACTTCAGGGCAAAAACCTGTAATCAGTTTAAACATTTGATAGAAGTTGCAGTTAATAGATGCGAAAAAACTCAAAATTGGCTGTTAAACAGGAAGCAGATTTGAATTAAAACAGCTAAAACTGGTTATTATTCAGAGGGCTGTGTGAAACTTCCTGTATTGGTGCATATAAGATGCAGCATCTGCCCACAAAACATACTTTGACACGTAGTCCTATGTATTATTGCAAACTGCCATTTTCACTGTTCAGCTTTTGCATGTGCTGGAAAGTATTGATCATATGCATAAATAGAGTTGAATTTCCACCTGTTAGGATCATTCATGTGAAACGCAGCAAACTAAAAGTGATACAAGCCTGTCTTTCAGCTGTAACTTCCCATCATTGGAGAAATACTCTCCAAATCTTCTTTTAGTCATAACATAAATGAAAATGATCAAATCCGCTAAAAAGGAAAGTACAATTAGGCGGCCCATTACTGACGCAGTTAGGAGCTTTGACGGTTATTTGTTCCCCCTGAAGAGTAGTGGAAGAGAGAACTGAAATCCCATTTTTAAAACGCTGCCTCCTCCAAAAAAAAAAAAAAGAAAAAGACAAAAAAAAAAAAGCAAATCAATTCTCTGCAGTTAAAACTCTGTTTGAAGGGGAGAAAAACTACAAAAAAAAAATGTTTTATAGCTGCATCCACAATTAGCTGTATGTAAACAAGCTGAGCAAAAAAAAAATATATTCTGGGAAAAAGGAGAAAAATGAAGATTCAGAGAAGATCTCGTAGCCTGCAGCGTCTCGCATCCTGTCATTATCTGCATTTTTCCTCCTCCATAATTAGCTTCTTTCTTTATTGCTTATGGGAAGAGGAATCAGTTATAAGGATGTTTTGAACATGATAAAAGTTAGTCATAATGAAGTGAAGATTCAGAGCGAAGGATGTGAGAAGCAGGCTGTTTTAATCTGTTAATAGAGACACAACGGTGCCTTTAGATCTTAGCTTCATTTTCACACATGATAAATTCCTTCTGCTTTATCCTCAGCCTCCAAAATAAAGGCTGTCTGCTGATATGTTTCTGAACATGTGGGATCTCCATAAGTTGGAGTCAATTTATGTGCGGAGGACCAGACCGATGCCCGCCCATTAAAAGTAATTTGTGGCTTGAGATGCAGATGTAACATTAAAAACTGAAGTGCAAAGCAGCCGACTCTGTTCTTGCTCACGTCTTGCTTTTCCACCTTCTTGTAGCAGCAGAAACCACGTTAACAATGCAGGGAGGGGTCTAAACAAACAAACAAACAAACAAAAAAAGCAAACTTTGTTTTTCTTCTTCTGAATCACACCTTAAGAAAACAAAGCAAACCTGTGATAAACCTTTATATTGTTCGACTTATTTTCATCCCTGCTAGAAGAGTATTGAATATGAGCGCTACATAATTTTAGGTTGATGCATGAATTAGCTCACAGCGATGCTTGTGTTTTTGCTACGGCCCTGGCGTCACCGCTTTAAAAGCCCTGAGACCATCCTGTGGTTTAGGGCGTGGGTTTGAAACAAAATGAAGAATCAGAAAAGCAAGATAGAGGCTTTTCCTAAAATTAGTCATCCTTGAGGGAAACCAAGTGAATTTAATCAAATGGATTTTTGTGTGAGTATGAAACTATCAGCTCATGTGTGAAGAACAAGCACAAATATTTGATATGACCATAATTTTAATCTCATTCCTCAGAAGAACAGCTTCTATCACAAAATCAATTGAACCTTATAAATGTTTGCATCATTTTCCATGTGACATTCACAAACTGCAGTGTGTTTTAGTGGAAAGACAGGATAGTGCAATGACAGGGAAATTATTTATAGTTTCAAACTTGTCATAAATGCAAATTTGAATCTTAGCCTGTAAATAGAGCAACTCGTGTTTTATATCATGTTTCTAGCAGCTTATCAGGGATGGAAATGTTTGCTTATTCTTTGTAAAGTAGCTCATCTGCGGTTGTGTTTTTAAGTTGTTAAATGGTTTTATAACGGAGGCTATTTTAACACAGGATATTCACACTTCAAATATTGATTCTAGCTCTGACTATGTTTAGATTTTTTCATTTTTTAGGAAGGCAATTTCTTCCATGGATCTTCCCATTACCTCTGACTAGCTTTTCTGCCCTGCTGAAGTGAACCATGATGCCTTTACTGTTGTTTTCCAACTTGGAAAAAGTTTATTCAGAAAGAGGCAAAGGTTGTTTTTTTTTTTTTTTTACTTTACATGACATTTTGCACATAACTCAGAGTTTACGTTTGCTGTGTCTCCTGCATATCTTATGGCAACTATAACTTTTTTTTCTTTCTTAAATAAAGGTCAGCTTTATAGTGAGCATCAATAATAGTTGTCAGAAGAATCATCAATCTGAGCTGTTTATATCTGATCCTACAAGGTACCAAGGATGTCTTTGCTGCTTCTCTTATCAATACTCTCTTCCCTGACCTCTCATGATCTGGTAGATTTGTAGGCCTTTATTTGCAGATCATTCTCTCTGGTATTTTCTCATCCTGGGATTTAGCTTAATGACCTAACCTTGCTTGTAACGTCTCCACAGCTTTATCACTGACCTGTTTGCATTTATTTAGTGTTATGATGCAGTGTAAACTTTCTCTTTAAGGCCCAAATATCGATATTAGACCCACAGGGTCTTTATTTAATAACCAGTCGACTTTTAAAGTCAACTGGTTGTACAGGGTTATATTTGGGGCTATTAGACTAAATGTAGAAGAAGCAAATTAGAAAACAAAAAAAAAAGTTCTTGTTAAATTCTTGTAAAATATGTAGATAATTCAATAGATGTGAACACTTTTTGCAAGCTTTAAACGCAGTGTTTTCCTCCATAAGGAATAATCCCAACTGTTAAACAAGTGGATCTTGCTCCTTATTTGCGTCACTTTACGATTCTTTACTGTTTCAGAGTTTTTTTAAACCAGGTCAGAGCTCAATAAGTCTACAATCCTCTATGATTTGCTAGCTTTCATTTGCATCGATTTCTCTATAAACGCTGCTACAACACCTGCTTATGTGTTTCTTCTGATGAAAAGAGCAAGTCAGCAATCCGGAACTTTTTTTTTTTAAATCAGGAAAACCTTATGAAGCTAATTCATACTGATCCTGTAGAATCTGCAGAAAGCTGTTTTAAAGTCACATTAACCTTGACCAACACATTGAACTTGATGTTTTGAGCCAGAAGTTGGTGAAGCAGAGTTAGCTTAAACGAACAGTCGACCACATAATACATACACTCCTCTACATGGAAGCCATCACACTTGTAAACCCCTGAAAGTGTTCCCTATAAAGTTGTGATGACAGGCGGTGGAAGCGGCGAGACGAACTGAAAGGTAAATAAGGACCCAGAAATACGTTTAACGGTCCTAATCAAGTCCAGAACCTTCTTTCTGTCTCATATGCCTTCAGAGATTTATAAATACCTATTATATTCTGCTAAATTGGAGACAGGGTTTCGCTGCTCTGTGGTAGTCATGAGTTTTCTATTAGTTGCTTTCGCTTTAAAATATTGAAACTCTTTATATCTGGTTACAGCTTTCAGCCTGCTCAGCCAGGCCTTTCATATTTAGGCCTCACACTCAGCGGGGCTTTGAGTAGCCTCCAATAAGACGTTAATTTAACAGAAGAGAACATACTCTTCTCCATATGACTTGGTAATAAATTCAGCAGCAACAAGCCATGCGATCTCACAAATTTAAAGACACTTTTGATCGAGCTACCGTACAGGGCCTTTTTTTTTTATCTGCCAGTAGCTGAAAGCATCAAGTCAGTCTTTTGTCTCCAGTGAGAGATAAAAATTCAGAGTTTGGCCTTCTCCGCATTGGCAGAAAAACCGTTTTCAAACACAACCTCCCTGCTAGTGAGAGGATTTCTCTTCCACTCTAACTTCCATTTATTCAGCACAATAAGCCAAACACATAAAAATCCTTCCACCCTTATAAACCGGGGCCCTTTTTTTAGTCTACCACAGAAGGAAGCAGGCTCCTTTTTTTTTAACACTTAAAGAAAATAACCATGGATAAAAACAGCCTGCAGGGGGAACACAGCGGCCCTTCCAAGCAGATGGAAATGAGGCGACAGCAGCAGTCAGGGATCTGACCCTCCACAGAGGCCTGATCTCTGTCGCTGCAAAACTAGGTTTTCCATCTGACACCAGTGCTTCTAAACTAACCACAACTGTAAAAGTTATACGACTCAATTTCTTCTCTATGGACGCAGCTCTTTTATTTATTTATTTTCTTTCCAGAAATGCCGCTCTCTGATTAAACTGTGTGAGGGTTAGCAGGTGTAGCCTCATTGTGGTTGTTATCAGTGGCTTGCAGCAGCTCCATGAGTCTGCATCAGATTAACACCTTGGCAAAGCGCAAGTATGTATGTCTCCTTCTGTTTCTCACAGCTCTAACTGACAGACTTTTAGCTTCTACTTGTTCAATACAGAGTTAAATAGCATGAGAAAAGCACTGTCTGTTCCCTGGTGTGTGTATGTGTGTGTGCGTCTGTGTGTGTAGTTGTGTGTGTTTCTCTGAGCTTTCAGAAGAGGACTGAGGTTTCTGAGGTGAGGCGTCCTCTAGCTTCTCACGCGAAGTGCATCTGATGTTGCACATCACAAGCCTAGATGTGTGCGCTGTGAGATAGGTTGTCATTTATTAAAGAATTACCGAAATATCACTGAAACGGTGATAGAATTTCTTTGCTGATAAAATGACTTTCCTTTTTTTGTTGTTTTTTTTTCTGCCTTTTTTGAAATTTAAAAGATAGCATAACCCGATAAAGAAAAGATCAAAATCATTTTCAGAGCTTGTATTTGTGCGCTTGAACTTGATGCTCTCCTCGCTTGTGTTTCCTGAGTTCTAAGGAGCTGAAAACAATGTTTCCATAAGCTTGTTTCTGTAAAACTGCTTCCAGTTGTTTCAGCTTCAACCTAAAAAAAAGGTCTAACTGCTTTGCGTCTGTGATGCACCCTTCTGGGTTGTTTTGCTGGCGTGCGGCAACCCCAATTTAAATCCTCTCAGACTGAGCTGGTTTCTTTAATGTCTTTTTTCTGAGTTCAGTTTTAGTCCCCTGACTGGATGGATTTTAATATGAAATTTTGGTTGCCGTTTCGAATGCGCTGCCTCTTGTTTCCCCTTTTGACCCTCACTGTCTCCAATCCATCTTTAAATCTTGAAATCAACATCAGATCCAGGCGAACAAAAGCTCGATAGACATCGTGCATGAAACCTGACGTCGGTGGTGCACTGATGTGATGAAGGAGGGAACAGATCCAGCACTTATAAAGGAGTAAAAGATGGGTGTTGGATGTTAGGGGGGGGGACATGGAGCCTTGTCATGAGGAAACTATAAATGTCTGCAGAAGCTGCTAGAACACTGGAACATCATCTGCTGTCACTGAGAGGATTGTTCTCACGTGAGGCGCAGATGCGGAGTCTGACTGCATATCTATGTGAAGCTCTGGAGATTTTTAAGATAAACTCTGCAAACAATTATGAAGTGGTAATGCTTCTCCTGTGGCTGTCTCTAATTAACACCGCTACGAGGCCTTAATTGGGAAAGGAGCTTTTTTTTCCCCCCTCTGGTGTCTCTCTGCGGCTGGAAACGACTAAATCCTCCAGCTTGGACGAACAACTTAAGAGTCGGCTGCCTGAAGTTTATTTTTCTCGATTTAACGCAAGTCTCTTTCTCTTCTTCTTATGCTGTTTGTGAGTAAAAGCTGTCTGATTGCAACTGCCATGGTAACAAATGGTTTCTTCATTAAGGATAGCCAAGTGCACTCACCTCACCGCAAAGACCAAAAGTACCTTCTGGAAGCAAGGCACTAATATGTTTTTCTTTTTCTTTCCTTTCCCTGCTCAGTCTTTCATTGCATTGCCATGTTCCAGTAAAGCAGCCAGTCACATGGAGCCTCTGAGCTCGTATTCGTAAAGAGAGTTTCACTTGATAATGAATGTCTGTGGTGAGAATCCCATTATGGAGCTACTCGATCAAGCCTACAGAAAGCACAGGAGCTGAGAGGCCTTTAAGGGGCTGTATCAGTCAAGTGCAAACTAGGTTTTTTTATATTCTGTCTCAGCATATTAATGCACAAATAAAAAAAAAAAAGAACAATGATATTTGTCAACCATCTAAACAACTGAGTAGAGAGTGGGTTAGATTTGAGGGTGGGATCAGGCCTCACCTCTAAGTAGACTGCTGCTGTAGTTGGAGAAGGAGTCAAAGATGCTGTTGGATGCCATGACAGGACAGGACAGACCAGTGTCTCCAAACTCTCCACCAACCTTTGGGAAATGAGCAAACAAAGAAAGAAAAAATCAGGATTAAAACACAAAGAGAACTAGACAAGGGAAGGAAGGCAAGCCTGAGAGGGCAAAAAAACTCCTGGAGCTCTGCTTGCAACCAAGAATCTCTGGGTTTTCTGACTACCACAGGAATCCCAAGCCACAAGCTTGCAGAGAGAGCAGCAGCGGCAGAAGCATGTGCTAACAGCAGCAGCCGAACACGTTTCAACCAGAAATACAGAGAAAAGAAGCAGTGAATGAATCTGAAGGTGAGGCTGTTCTCAGGTGTCCAGGTGTGGAAGGTGGACTCACCAGGGCTGGAGATGAGAGGGGGGGCCCCAGCTCAGAGGGCTGGCTCTTTGGCGGTCTGTCACTCAGCAGGCCAACACTGCGAGGTTAACCGGCTTGTCTGACAGCGTGGTCTGTCACTTTTCTTTCTCTTCCTCGGTGGCGGTGGCCTGACTGGAGCTTCAGTGCTAGTAAAAGGCTACAAGCCACAGTCTCTCTGCATCCTCCTCGCCATCCTCCACACAGAGAGACAGACACACTCCCCTCCGTGAGTGGTGGAGCCCACGTCACATGTCACATGAGGTCACTGGGCCTCTCCCTCCCACCCTCTCCCTCCCTTCTTCTTCGTCTCCTGCTGTCTTTTGACTTCTTTTCTGTTCCGTCCTTTACTTTCTCAGCTTCTTCTCAGACTTTAAGTCCTCGCTCTCACTTTTCGTTGATCGTCCAAACTTTTGTAAACATTTAATTTTTTCCTTCAAACCATGCAGGGGGGCCGCACATTCGAACCTTTGAAACAGCACTAGATGAACCACTGAAAGACTAAAATGTTATCAACTTAAAACAGCAGACATCACAGGCATGAGATTGAAAGAAGCAGTTTTCTGAGACTAAATTAAACGACCCTAAACTTGTTTCTGTTGACTCTGTATGCAAGTCTTGTGCTAGTTTTATGTTTGTCTGACTCACTGCACATCTGTGTTAGTAAGAACCGGTGGTTTTGGGCCG
This sequence comes from Jordanella pulchra, assembly GCA_034780135.1. Lineage (NCBI taxonomy): Eukaryota > Metazoa > Chordata > Actinopteri > Cyprinodontiformes > Cyprinodontidae > Jordanella > Jordanella pulchra. The sequence goes on along the minus strand of JAUZNJ010028733.1, from coordinate 20,304 downwards.
GCAAAACCTCCACCCTCACTTACCACTTGATAGTATCATAATCTTAGTTTCATCAGAAGCAGTTCTGCCTGTGCCTAAGTCTTCTTCTCCCCCCTTTCTCCAAACCCCCTTGTCTTCATTTATTTTACACCTATTTGCAAACTTGGCACCTTATTTAAGTCTCACCAGTCAATATCGGTCCAGTTAATACAAAGTTTACCTGGATTTGTCTAAGGATGTTTGCATTTCCTTTATACATTTTTTAAAATAAACCTACTTTTGCATGTATTAAAGTATTTTTGGTCTACTGTAGTGTCTTGCCCCAAATAACAGTACAAAGTGAACATACCTGATTGTGGTTTTCACACTTTCTGGGTAGAATTTAAGAATGGAAGAGAGCTCACAGACTCCTTTGACTGCTTGTGTAGCAGCAAAAGAGATACTAATGTCTTTGCTTCTTTTTTAATAATTATGAGTCTTCAAGGGATGAGTACGTAAATATCAGAAAAAGCACCGAAAGAAGAAAGTTTATGTCAAACAAGTTGAATGAGATACATTTAGAGAGAGAGAAAGGAAAGGGTCTGGAGCAGTTTGCTCCACTGTATCTGCTAATAGTTTAAATTTGTAATTAAAATAATGTGGTAAGCAGGGGGCTGACCCTAGACTAGAGATTTGGGGAAGTTTCAGTTTGCAGTATCACCCAGAATTTTCTCCCTAAGCCTAATTTGTGTTTTTACTGTGATTATCACAAAGCTCATTTGATCACAGCTTCACTAATTGAGCAGAGAGGTAACTACAGTGCGAATTAAATGCTAATGGAAAGACAGAATAATCAAGCAAAGCAGTCAGCATATCAAAGAAATGCTGACCTACTAAAACATTTCACTGTAAACATTTAGCTGCATTTATGGAAGTCTGTTTTTTTTAATGATATAGAAAGAAAAAAAAGATGAAAAAAAGTCAATTTGAAGAGAGAAGAAAATCCAAACATGTTTACAAAACAAAATCTGAGTCAATAGTTTTCCTTGGTAAATAAATCCTTCCATCGTAGCTTTTGGTTTAGATTTCTTCTCGTTTTTTTAATTCTGTCTTTACATCCAGAAGGACCAGAGTCCTCAGTTGCACCTGCTAAAGAATATATATCAGCATTAAGTCATGATTTGTGAACTGCAAGGCTAAACGTTGTCCTGCTGACAAATTCTCCTGCCTAAAAAAAGTAGATATTTGCCGCTTGGCTTTTAAAGGGCAAGTTTATTTTACTGCATTTTATTTAATATTTTTCTCACAGAATGTATGAAGTCACTTCAATCACTGAAGTTTGGCTTTAACAGGATAAGATATGACATGGTTCTAAAGGGTATGAATACTTCAGAAATGTACAGTAAGTGATTGAAGTCTGTATAGAGCTTCATTAAAGATGTATTTCCCAATGGTTTTCTTTTTAAATTAAACATTTGTTTTGCATTAAAAGTGTCTGAAGAAAAATTGAAAACAATTTTTATGATTTGACTTTGCAGTCCTTCTCTTATTTTTAAGATTTCTTCAGCAGTTATTGCCAAACAGGAAACGATCCATGTTGCACAACATTTACACAGAAAGTATGGATTTGCAGGGCGACAAACATGCCTCCGAAATGACTTTCATTTTGCTATATGAAGTGTACAGTCCACCTCAAACACAGATGTGTGTTTGTGTGTGTGTGTCATGTCTCATTGTGTGAGAGCGCTTAAATCACTGGCATTTGCAGACCTGTGGTGTCCACACTTCCCTTCTCCTTTCTCCTGTCTCTTAGTGACACAGTGACCACGTCTGGCTGTGGGACAACAGACCCAAACCACCGTCTGGTCACTCATGTGACCCAGTGCTTTCCCTAGAAACCTGTATGTGTGGAGCTACATGGGTTTTTCGGTTCTGTTTCCCATGCCATTGTGTATGAATGGCAGTCCATGTTGCACTTTACTAATTGTTGAACAAAGCCTTTGTTTGTATGTGTATGTATGCCATCCTGTAAATGCTTGTGTGTAAGAGGATGAGAGAGAAAAGAGGCGAGAGCTCGCTGTTCTTCCTGGTAGGCCGCACTGCCCTGTAAATGAGCAGTTGCCGTTGAGTTAGGCGGCAACGCGGGCTAAATGACACGGCGCGTCAGCTAGTGTGGCCGAACGCTGAGGCCACAGCCGCGGCCCCAGGGCTTTTATCAGTCCGTCCACGAGGCCACTATGGGGCCTCTGACTTAACCTCACACATAGCGAGGCTTCCTTTCCTGACACCTCTGCTGCCTTTTGACATGGCCTCGTCCCATGGCCTGCCAGCCTGGGGACAGATTACTGCTCCAAGGAACAGAGAGGCGACAGAGCGCCCTGTGAGGCCGGAGTCATGGCGATTTTACCCACAGGCAGCTTTTGAAAACATCTGCAACTTTGATTTATGAATAAAAGGACTTGGCATGTTACTCAAGAGAGGCTAATGTTGTTTTTCTATCCATTTGGAATCATTTTAGATCTAATTTAAAGGTGTTTCAGAGACAGCCTATGTTAAAAGTCCCAGTTAGACTCACATGAATAATTTCTCCTTCACCTCTATGACTTCTGTTCTCTACAGTTTAACTGAAAATTAAGCAGAGATTTAAAACTCAAAGCGCATAATTATAGTCTTGTTCCATGAAAACACAGCTTGAAATCAGAAATGTGTTGAAGCAGATCTTTATCAAATATCACAATTCAGTTTTAGTGCAAAGGCGTTCCTCATTCCTTTCCTGACCAATTTGCTCATTTCACCATAGAAAAATACTGGTTCCAAAGCTTTGAATTTCTTCTTCTGAAGTTATTGGATCTCTGAACTCTTGTGTATTTAAATCAATATCAACTGGAACTTGGAGTTATTTACTTCAGCCACTTTCACAAAACACTAGTTTCATCTGAGCAAATATTGCCACTGAGCATGATGCTGCCACCACCATGTTTCACAGCAGCCATGATGTTCTTTTTGGTGATGCACGGCGATCTTTGCTAAAGTTTTGAATGTGTGATCCAATAGTTGCATTTTAGGTCTGTCAGTTAATATTTGTTGAAGATTTGGGAGGTTTTAGCCAAGCCTGGATGCTTCCTTCTTGCAACCCTACCAGACACATAAAGAGAGCAGCATTGTTACATAACAGGAACACAGAGTTCCTGATGGATATTGTTGGAGCTTCAATATTCCTGGCAGCTCCCCTGGACCACTTCATCAGATTCATCATGATAGATATGAACACAAAGGGAAGTAAATTACTGCACCTTCTTGTGTTATTAAGAGGATATGTTTGTTTTTTTTACTGATTGTTAAAAAAAAGATTAACGGGAGAGAAGGAATGGAAATGATTTATCATGGCTTAACTTGCACAAGTCTTAAGACTCTTAAGACTTGTGCAAGTTAAGTTAAGAGTGAACAGAAGTGATAGATATCCTTCTATTCTGGCTGTTTTTCTTGACATGACTCTCAGATTATTGTCAGTTTCCATATATTTGTCCCCCTGTGGAAACAAAGACGTATCTGGATTCTCTACAAAGGACAGTGGAAAAGCTAAATAAATATAACACCGTCCCACAGCATTATGCAAGAACTGGCCATGTTGCTGTTTAGTCCAAACTTGATATTTGAAGAAAGCGCTGGAGTCAAGGCCTTTTGCTCAGTGTGTTTTCCCTCCTTTGTCTAGGTAAACATCTGCTTCATGTTTTGAAATGTATCTCATTGCTTTGCACTGCCCATGACCGTGAGGGGAAAATAGTCTGAAGATCATTGTGGCTGTCTTTTCACTAAATCCTTTTTTTTTTTTTTTTCCCTGCCCAGGCCTTGTTTATCAAGCCCCTATATTTAAGCTTAATATAACTCCTGTTTTGCTGAGAAAACTGTGGTGGTTTAATCACTGTCAGTGGTCCTACGCCTTTCGGGCGTGGCTCGAGAAGCAAAAAGGACCCAGTGCGGTCGTGCGTCCAGCTGCAAAGGGGCTTATTTTGTGGTCTAAAAATTGCAGGCTTCCCCATATGTTACCCATAAACGTGGAATGCAGCGTGGGACCAGAGGAGGTTTTTATAATGAAGTGGCCGTCAGTGCATCAAACACCAGGGTCCTGCCTGCCTCCAGCATACGGCCATGGGACCTTGTTTCTTTAGACTGTGTGCAGTCCTGACTCCTCACTCGCACTTCATACAGTAAAATTCATCTTATTCAGTCGGAGTCAATTCATTCTCTTGATTACCTATTTTAGAAAGTCAATGACTCATTTTATCGCATATAATCATTTGCTGTGATATGATGTGCAGATTCATACTTCCTTCAGAGTTTCCTACATAAGAGATTTCTACTGGAAACTCTTAAACATTTCACAGAAAGAGGAAGTTTTCACAAGAGGAGTTAAAAAACTAAAATCCCAAAACAGCTAAAAAGTTCTTGTTTATGTTCTAAATAAATTTCCTTTAAAGAAAATTTGAAAAGATCATAAATAAACAGCAACTTTCTGCAACGTTACCAACTCAGCTTGAAGCTGTGTGTCAACATGTGCACTTTGGTTTGTGTTTTTATTGTCAGTGAGACACTCCCAGATGCAGTGTTTTTGGGTTTTTTTTTTGCATGCAGTATCACCGTTGGAAGTGATCACCGGGCCCATTATTTATTTATTGGCTCCAGCAGACATAGAGACTGTGGTAACCACACTGAAAGGAAGGGAGCATGGGCCCCTCGTTACCACACACAAATACACACAGTCCAAATCCCAGAGATCCGACAAGCAAACAGGACAAGCAGGAGAAGTTTGTGACTGTAACAAGTTGATATGTGTGGGAATTACTGAAATTAATCAATTTTAGTGACAATATTCACTCAGATATACAAACTAGAGGCTTTTGACTGAGAGCACAGCAGCATGACAGCAATGACTGAAGAATGACTGGCTCATTTCAGGTGGTTTTGTAGTTTTGGCACCTGTTGCGCCTCATTTACAGAGAAATGTTTACAGGTAGTAAACTCTCCATCCGACCCCCTTCGCCCAAACGCTTCCTGTTATTTAAAATCCATGCCAACACAAAGACTGGGCATCCAGATTTTCTTTACAGCAGGTTAATTTTAAACCTCTCAAACAGCTGCTGGCACCAGCTGAGCAGACTAATTGGACCGTCACTGCTGTCAAACAGCTTCTCCTGTTTATTCAATAAAGCACAGTTCAAAACAAACACATTTTGTCACATAGAATTAATTTTTTGTGGTAAAGATTTAGATGCTCAAATTGAGCAAATATAGATGTTTTAAGGGTCTTTCGAGCTTCTTTGAAGAGCATATACGATAACCTACAGGTTCCGCTCCAAAATGTATCCAAAGACCAAGACGCTTCAGAAATATATCCTAAATATTGAGATTAATTTAGTAAATTTAAAATAATTCTTTTATGCAGCTCAATGTTTATGCTCATAACATCTGCTTGTTAAATTGAAGTGTATTTAATGAAAGGAACCAAGAAGGTGACTTTGTAGAGTTTTTCCAGAACTTACAGCTCATTTGCTGAACTTAATAGAATAGAATAGAATAGAATAGAGTTCTAAAATGGTTCTTTTCTAAAATGTTTAGTAGAGTTAGATATGACTTTTTGATGCATGTCAAGAGTTGTTACTGAAACCTACGGATTATTTTTTTAAAAATGTAAAAAAAACTTTTAATAAACTGTATACTCAGAAATGTTTACAGCTAGAAACTACTGGCTGTATTATGTATTGCGTATTAATTGCGTATTTTAATGATTCCTTAGAATGAAACAACAAAGTGTTTTTATAAGAATTTGAAACTTTCTGTTTTAAAATCTAAATGTAAATTAAAGCCTTCTGGTGTTCATGGCTTTGTCACAAAGTATTTTTAAAAGTTCTTATTCTGTACCTTAAACTAAGTAGTTGAGTAACTACTGATTAGTTATCTTTTGTTTCCCAAAGGGTGTTTTTCTTCTAATCAAAGGTAGCAGATTTAAATTTTAATGTACAATCTGGAATCTACCTGAATCTTCAGGTGCCTTTACTTTGAAAATCAAGCGAGGAAGAGGAATCGCATCAAAACATTAAGCAAATCACATTCCAATTTTATTATGTTTTGGTTTCCAGCGCTTATCATGTTGTATTGCTGTTTTGCGAACCGCTTGCCTTCACCAGAGCGGTAAATTTACATTCTGCTTTGAGGTGCACAGAGGCACCACATCATTGCAACAGAGTAGCTGGAGGGGTAAGAGCTGCAACCTCATATAAAAGCACCCATAAACCCGAGACCTCAGTTACCCCAAATGCCCCAAGGCGCTCACGTATCTCAGCCTCGAGCTACACCAGAATATACGGGACCATCTCTCCACAAACCCAACATATCCTACAAACCTCACTTCACTATCAGGATTTTTAAAGCTGGCATTGTTGGAATACTGCAATGTTGCAATACGTTTTTCTTGTTTCGACTCTAACTGTGTTTATTTCTCACATAGTTTGGGGTTTCATCTGAGAATAGCTGGTTTCTGTCATTCTGATTGCTTTCCATCATGTTTTATTACCTGTGTGTGTACACTCTGTTCGCATGCGTTTGTGTCTATGTTTAAGCGCGTACATATTTCCTGTGGTTCAGACATTGGGTTTGAATGTGACAGACGAGCTTGCAAACATGCAAGTCTGCGATAGGCAGGATGTTCCTCTAGCATATGCATAGTGGTTTATACAGAGACTGTGCGTGTGAGCATGTGTGCACTGCTGCACTAAAAACTCATTTTAATCGTGCAACTTGTTTAAGAAAAGTCTGAATATATAGGTTACCTCTGCACCTAAGTTAAAAAAGCAGATCTGCACCAGTTAAATGCCAGTGCTGTTAAGCATGTTACTCTCTTTTAAACTGAAGTAAAAGCTGTAAATACGTGGTTAATAAACTCAGAAGTATTATTTTTAGTACAGAAAATGTATTTAGGTGTGTAATATACCTGGCAACACTGTGACTTTATTTCTCAACAGTTTTGGTAATATTAATTATTGATTTGTCAACATTTAATGCTGATACATTGCAAAATATCTATGTGGAAATGCAAAACTTTTTAAGCATTTAGTTTTGCTTTCAAAGAACTTTATAGCCTAAACTTGGTGTAGTCTGAATGTCTCATACGGGTGAAGAGTTACTTTAAGTTAAAACTGCAAACTAAAAATCTAGCAGTAGCTTAAAGTTGGGCGACGAATATGGAAAAATCCTAAATTGTTCAAACAAAACCAATGCTTAAAGGAGCGATATATAGGAAATTTATTGTAAAATTAACCAAAATTAATCTAATTTGTCACTCGGGTTGAAAGTAACATTCATCATAAACAATCTTTCCACTATATATGCAACATTCTGTCAAGTTTTTCTCCCTCCAAACCAAGAGGTATGGTCCGAAACTACTTTGGTGCAGTTTGTAGGTTGTGTTTACTTCCTGGTTTCTGAGCCAATCAAATCAGACTTCCCAAAGTTACCAAAACAGAGCGAAGCATCTGATACTTTATGCAGGCAAAAGAGCAGCAGCCTGCAAACATGGAAGCCAGCAAGAGAAGCAGACCAGAAAAAGTTTCAACTACACCTAGGACATCTTGATATCCTTCAAAAGTATTTTCACAACATGCATGAAAATGAATGATCTTCACTCTTCATCTGTGATTGCAGCATTTATCTTTGTATATGTTTTTTAGTATATTTTCTGTGTTTCCAAGCCTCGTTTTTGTTTACTGCACTTTATGTATTTGCAGCACGTTTGCATCCTTCTACCAGACTACAGTTGGTCCCTCAATAGATTATCAGTTGCACAATCTTTAAGAACCAGAGTGTGATATTCATTATTTTGAACAATGAGAGTTTTTTCTTTGCTATATTTTGGCTATTATTGCACATTTTTTTTATTTCTTACATTTTTAAAATTTCCTTTAACCTTTGTGTGTATCAGCATGCTTAAATTTCTGTCACTCTTCAACCAAATTCTCCAAATTAAATGATCTATTCTATTCTATTCTATTCTATTCTATTCTATTCTATTCTATTCTATCTTTGGCTCTAATGTGTCTTTCTATTGACCAGACTCCATATATTCTTTGTGAGGTGAAACTCGCTTACTTAATTGTATTTTGGTAATCGAAACTTCATTCTGGACATCAGCTAACTTGGATTCTGTGCCCTTCTTCTGTTCTTCCAGATGATAGGACCTTAATTTCCACCTAAAAGCTAAATGTACCTTCATTTTAAATTAGGACCTTGCTTTTCTAGGTAGAAGTCCATTAGATTTTTTTCCCCTCAGCTCTGGTAATACACCTCATACTTTGTCTCCCGCTAACACAAAGATGACAGTAGAAACCCATGTCCTGGATATGTCTGCACTCTGGATCTTAGTAGCTCAGGGCCTGAAGTTGATGCTCCAGGTCCAACTGCTCGCAGAGTTTTCTCCTCCAGCGTTTCATTGCTTTTTTACTCTTTATCTATTAATAATGATGAATAAGTCATTCTGAACTGACAGCCCTTCTAGCATCACCTTTTGTGCCATACGATCCTTGACAACTTTCAACCGTCTGTCCTGTGATTTTGTAGCACACAGCATGGCCTACTTTTATGCACTCTTAAGTGTAGAAACATCACATAAAGCTTTAATTAAGGTTTCTGAAACACATTACATTTTAAGTTTTTATTTGCTGTTAGCTAGGATCGCTTAAAATTAAAGAGTGAAATCACTATAAAATAACTAAATAGAATTTGACATTTTTAAGTTTATTTAATTAACTGAATCTAACTTTTAAAAAAATATTCTAAGATATTTACATTTACTATCCTTTTTGGGTTTTTTTTTTTTTTTGCACATCACAGTTTTGATAATATTTTCACTCTGAGCAAATGACCTGAAATGTTTTTGTCAATTTAAAAAAATCACACCGATATCACTGTGTTCTCTAGCTTTTAGGTGTTTAACACGTCTGTATTTTTCAGGAGGAATAAAATGCTTTACTTAATTTGTTCCGCCTTATTTGCATTTTTTGTTAAAAGTAAGACTGCAGATTTAAAGTCTTCATAAGAAAACACAAACCTACAGTTGATTCACATGTCAAAAGATAACCCACTAATATTTAGAGCATTTGTGAACCAGAAAAACAAAACAATTTGCCTGTTAAAAGGTTTTGTCCCAACATGTTCTGGAAATTGCTATGATTTTAAAATGTCACGTTTAGCTCATGAAGAGCTGACTGACTCAGTGTAGTGGACAGTACTGAAACCATACTGTTTACCTCACACTGAAGTTGTTTGCATTTCTGTATGTGTGTCTGTGCTGCCGTGACCTCATTTCCAGTTGCAACCCACTCATTTTGCGAACGCGGTGGGTTTTACTGACCTAGAACAAGGGAAGGGGGCTCAGGAAATCCACGGCTGTGATCTTGCATATGCACACGTCCTTCCACTGTAAATATACACATTTCTGCAGAAGCCTTTAATAGGAATTTGAAGGCCGCTAACATAATATTGCTCACCATTTTTCTGAAAAATGTTGTTCTCACTTTCTCTAGCTCCTCCTCCCTCCTGCCGCCTTACTTTTATTTGTCTCCTGCTTTGACAAATAGGACCAGTGTCCATTAGGATGCTATATGAGGTGGTGGTGACACAGGGCACTCTTGATGGCCCCATAACGCTGTCTCAACTCCCCAATGCACACACATTTAAGTCTCCCTGCCTTCCCCCGCCGCCTCATCCATTCTTCGTGCTCTTTAATATTAGAGCTCATTGCTCTCTGTCATCTGCTGCAAGCCATCCCTGCGCTGTCTCTTTATGCGTGTGTGTTCGGCTGATCCCCTACACATGTCTGATGTATGATCCGGGGCTGGATTTCATTCTTGGGGGAACACATCGTTTCCCTTGCGGGTGAGGAGTTTGTCCTCTCTTCATGCCTCTAATTTCTTCCAGGCCCCCCAGACTGAGTGGCAGGCTGGATGACAGGTAAGCTTTGTACAAAAAAACGGTCGATTGACAAACCTGGTGGAGCTCATTTTCAGTATATGACGGCTTCAGAGAGCACCTTGAAACTTTCTCTAACAAAGGACATGTGGCGCCAAACTATGGCTCATAGCTACAGTACTTTCCAAAAGTATTAACCCCCCCCAATAGTGTACGATTTGCTCTCATCTAGTTGTGCGCTGATTATTTTCAGACAAGTGGCTTGCTGGCTAACAGTGTGTGATAACTTCTACAGAAGCCGCGGAGGGTCATAAATGTGTGTGAATGCCTGCGACTGTGAAGATTCACTCCCAACGAGAAGCTGGTGTTATTTTAGTCTCTTCTTTCTGAATATAGGGAAGACATTAACCCTCACTGCATTGGACAAATCAGCTAAAATAAATGATGAAACTGGTGGAAAATCTTTTGGAAAAATTGATTGAAAGAAAAATGTGGTTGCCTGCTGGTATGACTTGTGTAAAAATGACAACGACTGTTAACTGTTACGATGGAGATTGTTCAGTGAAGGCTAACCACCAAACTATCCGTCTCTGCCAGGAGAACAAAGCATTTACCGGACTGCACTGTCCTGTTTAACATATTTCAGTTAAACTTCACTGTTTTATTGAATTAACTTGCCTGTCAATATCGGTTTTAAAGCTCTGAATAGTTTTAAAGTGAATTGCCTCCACCTGGAGAAAACAGTATTGATGTCGACTCTCGTTTTCACCCCATTATCAGGCCTACTTCTCTTTCTTTTTTTTGGGTTGCTTTCTCTTCCCTCTTGCTTGGTAAAGCGTTTGGATGGTCCTCCATTCAAACAGAAAACAGCAACTAGAATAACATATCTTTTTCATTCTATAATACTTCTCCACCAACAACTCTTCTTCATAAAGCTAAAGTTGCAAGGTTTACAAGTTTGTCCCCTTTTGGCTCCCGCAACCAAAAAAGTCGTCTTTCATTGGGTCCATCACCACCTATGTACTGACAAACAACTGATTCTAAGCTATGGGAACACTTTCATTTTTAACATGATTATTATTAGACTTTTGCAGAGTATGTATTTCTCTGGGTTTTAAGGGATTAAACCAACACAAAGATATACTTTAGTAGTAATCTTTAACAGCCTTTTACTTGAGAAAAATATAAATGGGACTTACAGTGTTTTTATGGAGACAGATTGACAGTTCAAAGCCAATCCTATGCATATAGGATATTGATGATGTGTTATAGATAATTACAGATCCCACTGTCCCTGAATGCAACAGTTGTGTTGAGTTGTCAGTCATGATTTCACATCCTGTGATCTGAGGTCCCACCACCGACAGGAAGACAGGACTAAAAGTTTAAAGCTGAAAAACAAAACAAAAAAAAAAACTAAACTTGAATCTGAAAACAAGATTCTTTTTTTTTTTTCTGCATTTGTAGTTTGGATCTTTTTCACTTTATAAATGTTTTATTTTCATTTCCAAACCTTTACCTGTTTTAATTTTTATTTCAGTTGTAAAACTTCATTTCTTTGTTTTAATTTGATTTTAAGGGATGGGGTTTATGTAATATAACAAGTTATATTTATTTTTTACTTTTAAACAAACTTGCATTTTTAAGGTTTGGTTTTTAATATTTTTAAGAACTTTTATGGCCCTAATTTAGCTCCATATATGAGGCTTTCCTTATATCCTCAAAGCTGGATGGATCGCTGAAGCTTATCCAGAGTTACTTCCTCTTAGTTGCTTCCCTGATTAATACTCTCATTACCCAAGCTGGTAACTTACTAGTTTTTTTTTTCAATTATAATACCATTCTTGTTTTTACTTTTTTCCACGAGAGGGAAATCTTTTAGGGTTAGGGTTGCTCAATGTTTGATTCATTGTTTTAAACTTCTCCATAATGTCATCCCTGACCCTTCTGCACTGGTCCTTAGTCTTTGTAATTTACCAGTGTTATCTAAAATACATCTGACTTCAAAAGGCAGTTGGTTAAAGTGGAGTAAAAAGGATTGAATACAAGCACACACTGCACTTTAATAATGATAACTTATTTATTTTTTACTAAAAATGTAGTTTTTGTCTCTAAAATAAAACTTCTTTATATAATTTGACATATTATTTCCCAGTTTTTATAATTTCTAAATATTCATTCAGATTTTTGTGATTAACTATCCGCCACTTTTAATAAAAAACGTTTACACATGCACTGACTTGAGTATGCTTTCCTTAGCTTAAATAAAAACAACAGTTTTTCTTACTCTTATGATTGCACTCATTCCACTTTTGAAAAAAATTTGACAAAAGTTTAGTGGTTACTAATATTCCTGCAAGGCAGAATATCCTGTTTCCAAGCATAACAACACTTTTCATATAAAACCTCCTTGAAGAAAACATGACATTAACTATAATTGTCCATTTTTCTTTTAAACTCGGTTCTTTAAACAAGCTTTGGATATAACTCGTATTAGAGGACTCGGAACACCTAGAGCAGCTATGATTGGCTCAAATTCTGGTTGAACTAATCACTAACGCGTCACTGACTGTGCTTGCTGTGTCTGAAACCAGCGCTGTGGTGTGGTTTGGGTTTATGTGAACATGAATCTCCCATGCTCTTTGAATGTCACAAACTTCCTTCTAAAAGAAGCAGGAAGCATCACTGCTCTATTTAGTATCAGCTTGGACAATTAGAAAAGGAAGGGTGCAGACATCTAGGAATCAAATGGGTATCTCAGTTCATCTTTTATTGGACCCAGAATTTAGCCTGAAACTTTGCTCCCCAAAATGATGAAGACTGAAAGCAAGATATCTGTTGTTATAAATAACCGTAATAACACCAGGGTGCACCAAAACCCTGTGGGCATGAGTTCTTTTTTTTTCTTCCCAGAGTCCAAAAACAAGCGTATCGATGTTTTTTCATCTCGTGCCCCTTTTATAGATCAACCGCATCTCTCTCCTGGTAACAACTGGCAGAGACTTAAAGAACTAAGGAAAAATAAGTGGGCTTGTAATATAAACGGATGGAAAATTTGAGCTCCCACCAGAATTTCAATTATGGGTTTGGTTGCTATTGGCATTAGTGATTAAAGGATCTATTATTTTCATCGACACCATAGATTATTGTTGATAAATGTCTTTTTTTCTTTTAGATTTGTCTGTTGTGTAGGGGTTTGTGCTTGAATTAAATCACTCACACACCCACACACACACACATATATGCCACTATTGTAAAAAAGGCTTAACCTTTCCTGATTAAATAAAAGTAAATTAAAATATGTTATATAGAAAATACTGTAATAACTTATAAAGAAAAGGTTTGTTGAGTGAAATTTTCCTTCAGTGACACGAATAAATAACAGAGGGCAACCATTTAATTTCGTCCCTTTCACAAATTGATGTTCTTTTTGAAAGTGATGCATCCTCATTATGAGTTGCCATGTAGCCCTTCACTGAAAGAAGGTGATTGTTCATAACAAGCTAGCTCACTGGTGTCATTCAGAGTTGTGGTTGTGACATTTGAAGAAAAAAGCAATGCTCCACATGTCAAGAGGAATCTTTTATGTGAATTTCTTTCTGTTTTATTGAAACAACCCTTTGCAGGACTAGAACAGTATATTTTAAATTGCTAAAAGTGGAGCTTATATTTAGCAAAGTCGCAAAAATGACAGTTTTCCAAGAGTTATCCATTCCCTCAACTCTCAGAAGTAATTACTTAATGTGATTTTTTTTTTGTTTATTTAATAATTTTAAGAATACAGCCGTTTGCCTCTTGTCAATTTCTAATAATTTTTCCTCTGTGGGTACGGGAACATTTCTTTATTTTACATTAGTATTATTGCCTTAATTAGAATACCCTATCCAGAAGTGATGCAGAAAAACTAGTCTATGCATTTGTTGAAGGCTGGACTTTGGTTATTTCTTACTATCAGATAGTCCAAAACCTGCAGTTTTAATCGTTCAGCTTATCTAAACATTGCAGCAAGAATTGTGATTGAAAGCCAAAAGAGAGATATATTTTTATCCTGTCATAGCTTCCTCTTATCTCCTTACATCTGCTTGTTGTTAAATCCAAAATAGAATTTAAAACTATTTAAGAAAAGTTAAAAAAAAGAAGAGTAAGATAACATACAGCAAAAAAAATAGCAGTACAATATTTAGCCAGCAATTTCAGAAAGTGAAAAACTTATTTTATAGTTCCTGAAACAAAGAATAAAATATTTTCAGGTATAATCTCTTGTAATTTTTATTGCTTAAATGTAAAGAAAACCCAAATTTCTGTCTAAGAAAAATAGAATACAACATTAGATGGATAAATATGTAAAAATGATAAAAAAAAAGTAGGCAGTCTCGTGAAAAGTACATTGATTTTCAAGCATTCAATGCCTGGTTGGGCCTCCTCTTGTAACACTTGCATCACTGAGCCGTGTCAAAGAGGCAATTAATGCATTGTATAGGTGTAAATGAAAGCCCAGATTGCTTTAATAGCTGCCTCCATATCATCTGCCTTGTTGGCTCTGATGTTTCTAATCTTTCTTTAAAAAAAAAATATCTAGGAGGTTCAGATCAATGTTATCATGATCAATGAACCAGCTTTTGGTACCTTTGGTAGTATGGCAGGTACTAGGTCAACATGGATTACTTGTCTCTCCACTCTTCCTTCAATCTCTGGGACCTTGATTTTCAGAAGTGACCTTTTGTGGCTCACCCTCCTTGTGAAGAGTGTTGATGACGTCTTCTGCACTTCTATTAAGTTAGAAGACTTCCCCATGACTGTATAGCCTTTTGACTCAGAGTGAGAAATTGTTAAAAAGGCTCAGGAAACCTTTGGTGGGCTTTTAAATTATTTATTGATTATATTTCAAAGTGTTCCATTTTTTAAAAAGATACATAATTATAATAACTCAACATAATCACAAACTTTACAAAACACAAATGCTTACAGTATATTACTCTATGTATCATGATTTTAAATATCTTTATCATCCATAATCTGATTTGTTGATAGCAGCAGCCTAGCTCATACTTCTCTCAAGGATGGTATCACAGGCTAACAGAACCAGGATAGGTTAAGCTACTATGTTAAGAAAAAGCAGAGAGAACATAAAGTTAGCAGTTGAACTAACAAAGACTGAAGGATTGGAGATGAATAAAGCAGAATGATCAAAAAGGTCCCTATGTCCTCCAGCAGCCTAAGCCTATAGCAGCATTACTAAAGCGATAGCTCAAGGTAACGATTGGTCATTATAATATTATCTACATATTTTAATTTTTAATAATTTCATTTTCATAACTCTGGTGGAAGCCTTTTGAATCAGCTGAAGGCTTTTAAGTATTATTTGTAGACTTCCTAACAGCAAGAATGTCAAGAGTCCCACCATGAAGTAACAAATACATGAAATAGTTTCTCAGCATCAATCCTGGACAAGATGTTTATATTTTTTGCAACATTCCAGAGATTTATTGTTTTTTATTTATTTCAGAGGACAAGCCCCTTGTTATAAAACACCTAATTTGAATACAAAGTCCTGATTAAAAATAACACCAAGGGTTTTTACATTATTATCTGAGACCAATTTAATGCCATCCTGATGAAGGGACTGACTAAAGACAATAACTTCTGTCATCTCTCAATTTGAAAGTAAAACGTTTTGAGACATCCAGGTTTTAAAACTTCAAGACATGCTTATATTTATATATAACAGGTTGGTTTCTTTATGATTTTTGGACAAGTGTCATCACCATAGCAGCGAAAATATATTCCATGCTGTCTGATATTTCTAGCATTTAGATATGTAGGTAAAGAAAATTGGTCCTAGCACTGATCCCTGTGGTACTCCACAGGTAACCCTGGAACTTGACGAAGAATTAATATTAACATGAACAAATTAAAATCTGTCAGACAAATAAGTCAGAACCAATCTGTCAGATAAATAAGATTTTAACCAGCCTAATGCTATTACCATGCAGAACTGAGATCTAATAGGACATTAGTCCATTATACAAGGCTATGAGAATATCATGAGTCACTTATACTTGTGCTGTTTCACTATTACTATGAGCTCTAAAACCTGAGTGACACTCTTTAAAAAGGTCATCATGGAGTAAGTGTTCACACACTTGATTAGCAACTATTTTCTCAAGTATTTTAGATAAGAAATGGAGATTGATCGCATCTGTAATTGACCAAGTCATCTGGATCAAGAGAAGGTGTCTTGAGTAAATGTTTATCAGAAAATCAGATAAAATTCTTCCTTAAGTAACTTGTTTGTAACTGGATTTAACATTCAAGTTGATGGTTTAGATATAGTTAATAATTTTGATAACTCTGAAGGTTTAACTGGATCAAAATAGTCTAAACCTGGTTCAGATTATATAGTTACCTCCTGTGCTGTCTCACCTTACAGAGGTAAATCATTTGTCTTTAGAGGGCTGCCAATAATCTTGTTTTTAATAGAATCTATCTTATAACAATCCCATAAAATCATCATTGCTAAAAGCAGAGGACTTGGACCGTTCAGCGGAGATAGGTGCTCTGTGTTAGTTTTATAAAGAAATCTAGGGCTGTTCTTATTTTCTTCTTTTGATAAAGAGAAAAAGAAAAAAATATGGTGCTCTTGTTTTATGTAGGGTCATACTAAAGGTGGTCAGATAGGTCAGGTTTGTAAGTAAATTCTGTTATTTCTTCACAAATAACTATATATGCCAGAACAAGGTCCAAAGTGTGAGGTTGGGGCCATGCACATTTCAAAATAGACGATAGGCTGTACGGTGGAGCAGGGGGTAGCGCTGTTGCCTTGCAGAAAGAAGGTTCTGGGTTCGGGCCCAGCCTGGGGTCTTTCTGCATGGAGTTTGCATGTTCTCCACATGCATGCGTGGGTTCTCTCCGGGTACTCGGGCTTCCTCCCACAGTCCAAAAAACACGACTGTTAGGTTAATTGGCATCTCTCAATTGCCCCTAGTTGTGAGTGTGTGTGTGCATGGTTGTGCGTCCTTGTGTGTCTATGTGTTGCCCCGTGACAGACTGGCGTCCTGTCCTGGGTGTACCCTGCCTTACGCCCATGGTCTGCCGGAGATAGTCACTAGTCACCCAACCGCGACCCTGTTGGATGAAACGGGAGAAGATAGATGGATGGATTGAAGTATACGATAGCAGCGTCATAGCATTAAAGGCTACATTTAAGCTATCACCTTCATTGCTGGCATGAATGAAAAAATCCCCAA
The DNA here is from genome assembly GCA_034780135.1 of Jordanella pulchra. NCBI lineage: Eukaryota > Metazoa > Chordata > Actinopteri > Cyprinodontiformes > Cyprinodontidae > Jordanella > Jordanella pulchra. The sequence continues at coordinate 3,139 of JAUZNJ010028733.1, read as the reverse complement.
CTACGTATAAACTTGTAAGTATTAAACACTAAATGTGATCTGCTTTAGTGTTGAGTTGGTTATGAATTTATCGTTCAAATGAACAAAGCACACAACAAATGCAGTTGGAGTGAAATTAGCATTTGCTAATCAAAGCTAATGGCTAAATATAGCTTGGAATACCTCCAAGCTATATTTAGCCATTAGCTTGGAATACCTCCAAGCTAATGGCTAAAGCTAGCCAAACAATAACTTCTGAAGCTAGGTTTGTCAAGCCAGCCTAATGGACAAACAAAAATGCTGCCAAGGAGCAAATTGCAAAATGGTATTTTCAGGAAGATTTATGGAAGGTCAAGAGGGGAAAAAAAATAAAAGAAATAGATTAATAAATATGTAATGAAATTCATAAATGTTATATTAATAAATGTAAAATGATTTCTTTCCAGTAAAAAAGTCATATTTTTTCTGGAAAAGTTAAAAGAACTTAAAGAACATGTTACAATGTATTTACAGCACACTGAATAAGCAACCCTGGCCTCTTTTGTTAGTTGTGTCTAAAATAAAGTTAATAAGAGAACATGAACCGCTGTTAGTCAGTGGGTGGGGTTAATGTTTAATAACAGTTCCCATCATGCTTAACCAAAGCAAGCTCTTTCAAGATTATTAGAAATATTTATATACCAAACTAGGGGTAGGATGTGTCCCAACTAAGGGGCTGCTTCCTCCAATGGCCGCATTTGTAGACCGAGTATGTCACAGCACTCTTCCTTTGCAATCTACAAAACCTTCTAAAGATGTTTCCTTCACTCTGGCTAATCTGAAGGATCCATCAGGAGTATCCTTCGTGGCCCAGCATTTCCCATGATTCAGTGTGAGTCAAAGCACATTGGTCAAGCTCTGGCAGCAGTGGCAGACAGCGGTGGCAAAATTCTGAATAAAATGTTAAATACTATGCTTTCTATGACCCAAAAGAATCTTTTAATTTTGTTGATTCGTTTTTTGTAAATTTTGAGAATGTGGGTTAGTTAAATTATGTTTGAGATCGGTCCTAATTAAAAAAAAAAGTTTTGCATTTCTCAGCACCAGCTTGCCTTGGCAGCTTTTGACCAACTGGATGGTCTTCCTTCTCTCTCCTGGGGAAGGTGCCTGATTCCCAACTGAAAGCATTTAACCTACTGCTGGGTTAAACTGCTGGTTGGAAGTTAAACAAATAATCCATTGAAATAATATCGAAATGCTCATGTTTTGCTTATATAATACCCTTGTTTGTTGTTTCATGAGTCTCTCAAATGAAAGTTAAACAAAATCATTTTATTTATCTCTACTTGCTGTTGCTCATCTTCACAGGTATAAGATACACCTGTGCACTAATCATGATGTCAGATCAGTATCTTGATGTGGCACACCTGTGAGGTGGGATGGATTATCTTAGCAAAACAGAAGTGCTCACTATCAAACATTTAGAAAGATTTGTGTACAACATTTTAAAGAAATTGTAATATTGTTTATCTGGAATGAATTTTAGATCTTTGAGTCCATGGCATGGAAAATGGGAACAAAAACAAAAGTTTTGCGTTTATATTTTTGTTGAGTGTATAAGCTTCATAGCTCTGTGACTCATGCTGTCGCAGTTTCTAGGTAACTTAAGTCTCACTGAGGTTAGAGCAGGACTGCTGCTGAGGTTAGACTGTCCCAAATCACGGCTGATCTTCGCTGTTCTTCGTTGTTTTCGAGGCCCAAAGAAGTCCTTTGAATGAATGCGGACACATTCATCGAAGCTGAAGTTGCTCAACCCAAGGAACTGTAGGTAAATTATATGTTTTTGAAGTCATTTTCACCTTTTAAGCAGTAACATTGACATTAGAGCAAATAAAACAAAAATCACAAAAAGAAGGGCAAAGTTTTCTAGTTTTGCTCAGTGCGAAGCAGCTAATAAGACTTCCGGGTTTCTCTGAAAGCAGCCAGTAATACAATAGTGACAATAAATATTGCATATAATGCACTCTATATAAGTTTCTCAAAGTCCTACATACAAAAATATAAAGTAAAAAGTTGCAAATGTTAAAGCAAAAGGTAAAATGTCATAAAAACATTGGAAAGTTCTCTTTATCTACCCATTAAACCCCTGACAGAGATAGAGCCACATTAAAGCCAAGGTCAAATCAGTTGCGTCTGACTTTTTAATCTCCAATCCAAATTTTTTCCATGGCACACTGACTGCAGTGTGCAAAGAGAGGCTCCTACAAAGCAACGTGAACAGATCCTGATCTGTGCTGGTTTTTTCATCATTTTGCCTCAGTGCCCCATAATTTAAACAATGTCTCACATTTGGCTGGATCAGTCTTATAAATAAAGGCTAAAAAATTTCAAGTGACTACTATGTAATAAGCAATTTGGATTTTTTTTTTATAAACATGCCACCATGTTTAAGTTCTGTCACTGTGTTTTTTTGTCCGTAGTTTAATTACATTTGGAATTGCTTCCTGCTTCATTAATCTTCGATTGCCTGCACAGATGTCTTTTTCCCCATTAATATTCTATTTTAACAGCAGCAAATATGTTCTCATGCATCTGGCCTCTTAATTACTTTTCATTGTACCAATGCTTCCTTTGTGGCCACAATGATGTGATAAATATTTGTGTATGACTTTCAAATGTACTAAATACAGATGTAAAAACTGTGCTTGCAAACACTTATGGGGTTTCCCATATACCTATTAAGGCAAACAGCAGAAAAAGGTTTTTACCCGCAGCCAGATGAATTGCACATGCAAACTTCAAATACCTTGAATGGAAATCTACTCTGTATGTTCTAGCAAGTTTGCTTGTGTTACAGCTGATGCAAACCTTTCGAGGATTAGGTCCTATATGTGACCAAAGCCAATCTTATACCGCTTTTCTACTGGCCAAAAAAAACCAGTTTAAACCAGCGAACAATCGGCATTTATCGGCAGTGGAAACAGCTCACTGACCCGCATCGACTCGCGTTAAAACAACTCAGCAAGTGATACGGGTTAAAATCGCTTTCAAAGTTACCCTTGATACCCTTGAGTGCAACGTACATACATCACAATATTGTGCCAGTCGAGTCTGATTTAACAACCTAAAACAACTCTGCTTGCAGTCAATAAACATGGCGCAGCATTAGAAGGAGACATTC
>JAUZNJ010028732.1:0-15877 GCA_034780135.1 Jordanella pulchra | reverse complement strand
ATATGCATATCTGTTCAAATGAAATGTGTATTTTCCTCATTTAGTGCTGACCCTGCAAAATGGGCTTCCAGTCACTGCTGCTCAAAACCACTTTCAATCAAATGTAGATGTTTGGGATTTGAATATTGCCACAATATACAATAAGCCATTTCTTAACAACTAAATACACAGAGATATTTGTTTTCATAAAAGGTAAAAGGTGACCACAGATATTTAAGTTAAATATATTGCAGCCTCTGTCCCCGAACTGGTTTGCAAACTTACTCCAGCATCACAAATGGTACTATTATACAGATTTTCACTTGGAAATTATATATAAATTAGTTAATTCCTGTTTTCTTTGCATGTTTATGGATGTCACAAGAGGGATGTCAAACAAATTTAAGAAATGAGCCACCACTTCATCCTTCAAATCCTTGTCTTAATCCCCACCGCCTTATCTCTTGCCACACATATAAACAGATGTTCAGACTCGGACTAAATAATTTGCATGATAGTCTCAACGCGTATGTTCACCAGGTGAAAAAAACTCAAAAAAATGTATTTGAAAACAAATGGGCCCTGCTGCTTCTGGCACTATTGGGTGAGGTGATGTTTTGACAAAGAGTCTAAGGGAGAGATGAGTGAAAGCAGCACAATACGAAAGTGACAAGTACAGTTTTTTTTTTTTAGGGGGTGGCAAGAAAAACGGTGAGCCGCAACCTGGGAAATAAAAGGTAAAATTTAATGTTTATGTTCAGATGTACTGGATGAAGGAAGTCCGGAATGGAGAAATAAATGTACTCAGGCGTTGGAGGTGAACAGGAAGGAATTGCCAAAAGAATATATATTACTACAGGAAGCAGAGGGAAAAAGAAGCTGAGTAAAAAGTAAAGCTATCCACAGAGATAGAGGAAAAACAAAAAAGAAGCCTTAACAGAGAGGAAAAGGATGAAGAGACAAGTAGAGACCAAAGAAAAAGTGAGCTGGAGCTGCCTTGCTGTGTTTATAGGTCCCAGATGTCCGGAGGTAATTGTGCAGTGGGATTGCTCTGCAGACATCTGGCTGCCGAGAGCTTCAGCGTTCTTTGGCGCAGACACACACACAGAACTCCCACAAATCCGTCTGAAGAGCCCCACATAATCCCGCTGGATGCATTACTTAAAGCATGTAACTTGGGTTCATTTAAATCATTCAGGTTTCTCCCTTCAACTGAATTCAAAGGTGATTCTCATGAGTTTAAATTGACTTCTAATCCTCTAAGGACTTAAAGTTTCTTTTAAAGGTTTAACTTTAATGTAATCTGAATCATAGGCGAATAGACAATAGTCCAAGATGCAATGCTGCAGGAGATAGGTAAGGAAAATTCTCATCTGACAGCTTAATCACTATTTGTGTTTGATTACTGTTTGGTCATGTGCTCCGGTCATCATTAGCTCAGAAGATTGAACAAGTATCCTCTTGTCCTTTGGCTTGGGTGGTCTAGGACTCCAGTTTGGTCATTTTGTACTGTTTAATGTTTTGGCAATGCTGACCTATGCTCATAACATTGTAAATTTCAAATACTGAACCTGAAGACTTTTAATCTACATTAAAGACATATGCAATATGACTCACTAAAGCATTCAGCTTCTCTGATTCTAAGGCCATGATTCTTAAACAGAAAAAGGTTGTACCATTTTAAAGGTCATAGGTAAGCCTTGATCGAAGGAATAAAATTATGTCGTATTTGTATTATGCAAGAACAGATCGGGAATGTATTTAATTAACTGAAAAATAATCATTTTATACATCACAATCCATCTGCTTTCTGACCTTCATCGTTGGTCTTAAATAATGGACCAAGACTGAAAGGTAGATAGACTCCTTGAGGCCTGTGTGGGGTGTGTAAGAACCAAGATGTTTTTTTTTAAATTGACATGTCAAAAGCAAGAATAAAGCTGGTTTTGTCCAGGTCATTAAGTATCAGATAATAATTTCTGTGCCAACAGGAAAGCAAAACTACCTGTTGCAGTGAAACCTTTGAACCTTGCCTAGCCTCCTGTTAACCAATCCCATAACCCCAACCCCTATCTGCAGTAATATTAATATTGCAAGTATGGTCAGCAGAAAGGAGAGGTTTAAAGACCCCTGACTTAAACAGAGATAAAGAGGCTGGTTTATTTAGAGAATGTTTGGGGCAGTCCCTACCCCCTCACAATAAATGATGATTTGTGGCTATTGAAAGCATCCCATTTGAGATTCTCCAAACATACCCCACAGAGAGGAGATCAAGTGTTGTCTTTGAATTTGTTTAAGGTGGTTTTAAGTCTAAGTTTCCAAGAATAAGGTGTCAACTAATGCTGGGGATATGGATGTCTGGTGTTATGCAATAACTTTACAGTATATTTAATATCCACCAAAGGGGGGAATTGCAAATATTTTTTGGCAAGTAATGAGATTTTGTAAATTTATCAATAGACATAGTTCAACTTCTAGAGGTTGCAAGAACCAGCTTGGACATTAACCCTCAATGTCAAAACTGTTTGTTTATGGCATGAAAATAGGTTTCCCTCTTAGATTTGTTACACCTGCCTTAAATCCAAAAAACATCATGCAAATTTTGGAATTCCGTGTTTAAACCTCTTCCTACACTATGGGGTACAGTGTTGAAGTAGTTTTTAGAAACAGAGTGGACCAACTATTTAAACCCCTGTTTCCAAGCCAAGCTTTGTTAAATATAGACTTTCTGAACATGCACTTTCCTTTACATAAGACGCAGTAGTGATCAATATAGGTTAAATGCATTGACATTAACACCAAACCCTATAATGCATAATTAAATTATTGGCTTTTAGTATGTTAATAGTGTAATACTACTCAAAATCCTTAACCAAGGCTAAAAGTGAGTGAAATGAGCAAATTTCTCTAAGAAAAATGAATACTTGTTGATTTTAAAAAGCAAAATAAATATATACAGATTCCCTTGTGTGAGAACAGCTGACCATCCCGACTAGGACAGACGTTAGCTTCCAAACATGTGAAGTATATTGCAGAAAAAACCGTGTCTAAACCGTCAGTATATATAAGTAAAAAAAAAAAACTATACAGGTGAAGTATCAAAACATTATAAAACATAATTAAACATTATTAATTAAATCAGTAATTTAAAATCTGCATAGGAATTGTTTAAATCCTAAAATAAAATCAACACAATTTTTCAAAGTTTTTAAAGAACCTGGAAAACTCTGAAAGACAGTTTATTTTTCCTTTATAGGGAAAATGTATTCAGTTAAATTTTAAGCAGTTTAGAACACATTATAAGTCTTTGAACAGATCAGCTCTATTACAAGGTCTGCTTCTTATAACTGAAATTCTAATCAAATCCAGCTGAGTTAGAGCCAGGGTCAAACTGAGATCAGATGAAAAGGCACTGGCGTCTGTGATTACATCTTTCCCAGAGAAATTTGTGGGACATGTAACAGTTTGTTAATCAGGGTAGTTTGCAATTTGTTATCTATCCTACATATATCAGTTCCTTTTATCAATCTCAGACCTCTTCATATTAAATATTATGATACTGCCAATTGTACACCCATTTTATTCATCTGTTACTCACTTAGTAGAATGGTTCTAAATTAGCTTCTCTATAAACCTCAATGAATAGATTCATTGTTACTCACTTTATTCTCAGAAACAATATAGGTTTTTTTTAAGAATCCAGAGAACCTAAGGAATTTACAACAATATGATTTAATCTAGTCTTCTCCTACAGACAGCGAGCAGGGGCCATGTATCTATAATGGTCTATTCCACTTGTAAATAAATGGGGGCTAAAAAAAAAAAGACTTTAAGTCATATCCATAAATTAGTTTGAGTTCCTTTTACAAAGATGTCAGTAAGTACTGGTGTCCAAAGTTTTCTGCAGCCGTAGAGGGCAAACAGTAAGGCGCCAATATTTCTACCCTACCTTTTTGGTGTGCAATGCCTGTCTGCTGGCAGATAGAAAGCTACTTTTGCATTTCTGGTTACAAAAGAGAACCTTTTGTGTTGAAACCAAAAGAATCAGCAGTGGCATAGCAGTGCGATCCATGTACTGAGGCCTCAGTCGTCAGAGCTGCTGTCACAGATTTGAGTCCTAGCTTTTAGAGTTTTGCCACATGACTTCCACTCCTAACCCAAAGTCATGTCTTCATACTTTCAAATTGGCCACAGAATGAGAAACCAAAAATAAATCCAAACTATATATATAATATGTGTGTGTGTGTGTGTGTTTGTGTATAGGCAAGCTGGCGACCTGAACAGATGACAGATCACAATATTAACTACAAATGATCAGCTTGTTAGACAGCAACCTTTTACAGGAACTAGGCTACTTTTCTACCAGTGGGTATTATCCCCCTTTTAGTTATTACCAGGAAATTTTAAACAGGGTCACGCGGAAGGACTTTGTGAGGTATTTTGAACTGTTTGAATATCCCAACAGTACAATTAAGTCACATCAGTTTAATAGTCTAGAGCTGATTTATCTTGTTCCCTAAAATAGACATTAAATCATCCATGCATTTTCATAGTGGCACACAGAAAAAGAAACATTAAATAATGTAAGGGTTTTAAATGTTTGATGTTTTCAGGAACAAATGAAAACTACTAAGGCTTGTATATTATTAACAGATTTTCTTTTCTTTTTTTGGATGGGGGGGACAATGTACAGCTCTTGCTTCTCTGTGTTTGGGTTATGTTTTTAGGATATATTCTCCCACCATATTTATATATTTTTAGATGTTACATACTTCCCATTATGTAAAGTGATCATAGTGTGTTTAAGTCTGAAAATCTGATAATGTTTTAATACAATAATCAATGCAATAGAACAATTCTTTAACATTTTTGTCCTGTGTCATTGTGTTATATTGCAAAATATGTACTGTTTTTACTCAAAGTAATCATACTATGTTCAGGAAGTGCTTGTTTCAGGAAATGTGAGCAATAATTTCAGCAGCACAATCCAACTTTTAAGCTTTGCAGGGAGCAAAGCTGAAATAGCTGCCAGATAATATAAAGTGCCTAGTTGAAAGGAAAGCCATGGGCAAGGTAGTCCATCAGGTGGTTAAAACTCAGTTCCCAGAAGCTCAGAATTGCGTTATAGCCTTAGGAGTCTCCTGTACTGGACTGAAACAAAACTACAGTAGTAACTGATGATTGAGTTACCTAGTACTTATGGCATTGCAATGAGAGGTCAATGCTGCAGTGGTGCGTTTTACAGAAAACCTCTGGCTTCTTTAAGTATGTCATTTCACAAATTTTAGCTCAATTAATTTATTCTGCCCTGTTCCATTGTTTGGGGAAGTTGGGTTTCTTTAGTTTCACCTGAAAGCAAGGCTTAGAATTTCTATTTCCCTTTTTTTCTTTTCTTTTTGCAAGTTTAAAGAAGTATTCCTTTAAAATTTAGAAGAATAAAAATTATGTCAAAAGGAGGAAAAAGTCAGACAAAAAGGCAGAAGCAACTTAGTTGCTAAAGCAACTAAGTTTTACATTCTTTCTGTTATATTACTTGTCCGACATCGGACATGCTCAGAGAAGTCTGGCAAAATATGATTACACTTTTTATCTCTATTTTTGTTGTTTTTCTTTGAAGTATGCACTATTTGTCATAAAGGTAAAACCAAAGGCAAATGATAAAACTTAGAATAGATTTATGGATAAATCCGAAGCAGAAAAAGTTAGGTGCCAGATGTAGCATAGGTTTCATAAAATATAATAAAGGAATCAAGGATAATCAACCAGATGTATATCTGGTTACTCATGTGCAAATAAGAAGATCAGGCTACCAGTACGGATCGGGTAGTGACAGACACCAAAGGATTTTTGTTAGATTTAAATCTGGATTCTGGCAATGTTATTCCAACATTTATAACTTTTTATTTCCTTTTAAGACACCTTCTTGTTGTGATGAATGCTTGCCTGACATAATTTGAATACTTAAGAGTTTAGAATCCCAAACTTGGCTTTTTTATAAGACAACCATAGTCTCTGGTCAAAATGGACTGGTTTTTGCAAATACTGAAAAACATTTTTTGCCTTTATAATAACCTAGGTTTAACTTTAAGATACATATTGCAAGACAGTCAGTAATACCTCATGTGTTTTTTGTGTTAAGTTGCTGGCAGTCTTGCTGAGCAGTTTATCTTCTTTTAATAAATACTGGTAAAATTTTGAATTTCGTTATTGTCAGTGTTTTGCCAGAGTTTTTGTACTCCTCTCCTGCCTGATGGATTCTTTTTAGGTTAGGCTAAACAATGCAAATCTTTAAATCATGAAAATCCAACTAGAACAACTCAGTTTTATCTCTGATGAATTACATTTTTTATGGCTGATGGAAATTATGAAGTGGAAAAGGTGCTGAATGGCCAGTTTATTGCTGATTTCTTCTTTCTTTATGAATTTGTGATCTATTTGGAAAGTACAGGATTAATTGGCATTTCTTTTTTCTCTTTAATTGTATTATTGCATTTTCTTAATCACGACAAAAAAAACCCCTAAGATTTCAATAAGTAAAATCATATTTATGTTTTTTCTTACACTTTTTATTTTCATGGTTATAAAACTAAAGGAGAATATTTGAGGCGACCTTCAAAAGAAATAACTAATATTAGACAAAAAAAGTATGTTTTGCCAGAAACCCTGTTTTACTCACGTAACATGTTTGATAAGTTATTTCAACATTTGCATAGGTTTATGCCTTAGTGTTTTTGTGTCATATTAGCTGTGCTTTCCTTGCAATAACCTACCAGAGGTAAACTCTATTGCCAAGTTACATTTTGGAACCAACACCTTCATAAACAGCATTGAGCAGGTGTGTAAAGGAGACTTGTGGGTGGAGCCTGTTAATGAATGGTATGGCAAAAACAAACATAATAAAATTTACAATACAGTTGCCCATTTAAAAATTCTAGAGGGAAAGGAGTCAACATGGTCAATATCTTCCTATAATTAGCCCTATCCACATATAGTTTTGAGTAAAAAGATTTCCAGTGAGATCCAAATGTGAGGGATATCATGACATTACCATGGCTACTAAACATAGCTAAGAGAAATGTGGTCTTTCAAAGTTTAAGTTCTTTATATCCAAACGTCTAGTGAAGAAGGGACTGGTTCCACAAGATAGTACCAAACAAGATCCTGTTTGGCCGCAAAAAAATACCTATGCAGAAAAAATACTTAGACAAAGATGACTTCAACATAAACTATCTATAATGTGGTTTCTATATTTCTAAGAAATATTACATTGGTTAAAATGCAGGCAGATACCTAGATGATTAACACAATAAGTCACACAGTGCCTCCTCTGTCACCATCTTCTGTGAGCTGCTGAAGGAAGCCTTCAAAATGTATCTTAGGTTTACAAGAAATAATTTGGTTGATGGGAAAGGTTTGCCATCCTCAAAAACCTGGCTGTCATTAAATGAAATATACAGGAATGCCACCCATCACTTTCATTAGTCTAAAACTACTGTTGGCACTACAAGCAGCATGTTGAGTAGTTTAACTCTTTAAATTAAGAAGCTAAAATCAGCTAGTAATACTTTTGTTACTCGAGAAAACTGATAAGATGTTTTTTTTAAAAAGAAGCTGAAGATTTCTACAAAAATTGGTGTTCATTCAGTATTGATGCTTCAATAAACAAAACATAAACAGAACATAAATTGAGTAATTATTTTATCTTCCTTGCTAGAAAAAATAACCATTTGCTCTTTCATCCATTCATATATCATCTCCTGCTTCATCCATTAGGGTCTCTTAAATTCATTTTTGTTCATTTTGGTATATTTGTTTAAATGATTCTCACTTGGCAAAACTGATATTTTACTCATATTTATCAAGCTGAGAGTCTCATATACCCAATGCCTAGCTTCTTGAAAAGCTTTTGACATAAAAAAAATGGATTTCTGAAGTAGCCTGCAAGAGCTCAGTGAGGTTCAAGGATTTCTACCTGTAATTTCTTTGTTGTTGCATGAATGCTTAAGGCCAATTGAGAAAGTACTGCAAAAGAGTGAAGGGTATGTTGTTTTTAAGAATTTAACTCAACCTGAAAAGCCATGTTGCTTTAAGACCAAAGTGCTTCACAGATACATCTTAAAGCATGAAAAGGATAAAAAAATTATAAATCTTCAGTTATGTATTCTTACATTAAGATTTTGGTATGGCATTATGTTTGTTCAAAGGAGCAGAACACTGTTTGGGTTGATGTTTTTTTTTTCTTTGTGCTATAAAGAGTCTACTTGGGGGCAATTCAAGGTGGAGGGAAATGAGAGAGAAAATGTTATTGCGCTTGCTCAGTCTACACAAAATTTGGCATTACTTGAGAATTCATGGGACGCTGCACATTTTTCAAAAGCTTATTTTGCAGATTAAACTCATCTCAAAATATTCAAAACAATGCAACTCAACTGGGAATGAAACAATTTGCAGAACAACGCATGCAAGTTGTTTGCTTTTTCTAACAAACATTAATAATTAACACATCAAATTCTTGCTAGACACTTAGGACCTCTTTGAGTATACTTTTTTTTGAATCAACGCCATGAAGATATTACTCTACCTCCACCTGAGGTATGCATAAAGTAACGTTTACCTAATATATAGAGCATTGTACAAATTCTTCTTTTAAGTCTTTAGTTCTTCCTGTTGCTTACAATAGTTGGGACACCTTACCGACCGACTGAGTCAGAGATCATTGGCTTGAATTGTAGCAACTTTAACGTGTGATTGCAAGTCTGCAATGTTTTAGAAAATCTGATTTCTTTAACGACCTTTGTTCTATATCTACTCCATTTGTACTGTATATTGTCTGTCAATTTTGTACATTTCAGGTTTATAAATCGTGCGCTTTTTAGAATGCTCTTGGTTGTATTTTGAGAAATGTTAGCCTCCCCCAGAAAGTGCTCATTTACATTTTACTTGTAATTTAGAAAGTAGTGTAATTGCATCAGAGTTAGGTTCAGCATTGGCATCTTTTAAGAATTGAATTTAATACTAATAGATAAGTTATTTTCACATTTATTTGTTCTAAAACAGAAAATGAAAGAACAAAAGAAATCTGTTGTGGGACAAATACTTGATTTACTATAAGCAAGACTATTTCATTGTCTAGTTTCAATATCCAGTTACCTCTGGGAATAAACTTTTTTTCAAAGAGGGGAAAAAAAGTAAATGAAGACCAAAGTATATTTTTTTGGAGCAGCACTTTTAACGTTTAGCCAAAAGGCACAGTTCTCACAGGTTTTAGCACCATGGACGTTTCAGCAGGAATACATTGAATTAAACAGAAAGCATTTTCTTTGATGTGAGGCTTGTTGGGGCAAAATATTTTTTCACCAAATATGTAAATTGAATTCCAACTGGTTGCTGCTCACTTTAGTGATTAAACAACCACATCAAAGGAATTTCTTTTTTTAATCTTATGATCCAGAGCTTTAAACCTTGATCCTAATTTCAATCCCTGGATGGTAAATCCAACTTATGTTTGAGTTTAAAATATGGAAAGAAAGACAGACATCACTTAATATTTTTTTCCTCTCCTTGACAAATTTTGTACTTTCTCTTTTCTCTTGATTGGTAGAGCAGAAAATGGATCCCACAGAAGCAGTGATATACTACTTATCCAGCAGTCAATTGGAAACGTTACAATTTACATCAGGCACTACATGATGTAAATGTGTAAATGACCTTTCTGTATGGCAAGCACGACATCATAAAACATCTTGCTGGTGAGCTCTACACTATAACGAGTCACATTGATGAAGCTTGCTATATCTAAGGAGATGATGTACACACACATCAATACACACTTTGAAAAAGACAATCACAGAGTCCAGATCGGAGAGTTATGACAAGGTGTTGAAGCAGCTCTGTTTAGCCAGTGGCCCTCGGGTCCTTTGGGCATGACCGCTGCAAAGCAACACCAACTTAGTGTGCAAGTGTGTCCTAAATTTGAGTCACATTTTGCCAACACCGAGAGGAAACAGTGACTTGAGGGCCATTACAGATATAACCCTTGACAGCCATGTAGCAACACAAGGTCATTATATCTAAAATGCTTTCCTAATGATAGCTGGATGTACAGTAGATGGAGTGAAGATAACCACAGCAGTAATGACCTCTTTTAGGCAGTTATTTCTGGACAAAATCTTTTCTTTTTCGAAAGCAAGAAATTCTGAGTCATTAGCACTTTGCCCTCTGATGACAATTCAGCAGTAAAAAAGGCATATCATTCTGATTTAGATGAAAGAGGTGAGTGGACAGAGGGCTCCAATTTCTCGAAGCCTTGTCGTGCTTAAAAGAACGACGAAATGGATGACTCTTTAAGGGACTTATGATGTCCTATTTCTAGTTTTCTTTTTTTATTTTACAAATTGAGCAAAACTTTTTGTTAAAGAAAAAAAGGGTGAAAATGTATTACAGTCTGAGGTTTCAATGGCTTTTGTCACAGCAGCAGAAATTATCTGGAGATGTGTGAAAAGAAAGAATAGAATAAAGCAAAACTTGAAAGTAATTAACCAGAGATGTGTTCTCTTTTAAACAGCTGTTATAGCAATAAAAAAGCATAAAAACTAACATTCTTTTAAGGTATCAAAAAGACATCACACACCATTAAACCACCAGTTGCGGCTCCAAGGCAATAAAGTAGGTGGACTCTTTCTCATTTGTTATACTAAAATATGACTGTCAGTACTGAAGACTCATGGATTAGCCAATGTTTTTTGAAACCACTTTCACTGTTGTTATAAGCCAAAGGGAGTGGCAGCTGGCGTCAACTTCTGCTGCTGTGGCCCATCAGCTTCAGAGCACAACATGCTTTGTGTTTTAAAGATGGTATTATTTACATCTTATCTGTAGCATTTGACCTACTGTTTCATTCCTATCATCTCAACCAGTCTGCCTTCTTTGACATCCAACATCAACAAGGTATCAACATGTCTACACAACTGCCCCTCACTGAATAATTCTAAGTAAACCCATTAGATTGATGAGTGTTGGGAAATTCCAGTAGTTCAATACTCTTGACACCAACAACTTGGACGTTCTCAGTCACTTAATAAACTTTACTATTGCATTCAGATGGTGTCCTTATACGTTTTCCACATCTAGTTGCATTAAGTTACTGTTGTGTGATTTCTTGATTTGCTATATATTTTGACAGACAACTGAATAAGTAAACCAAATAGGTATGGGAGAGCAAGACGTAATATTGGTACTTATCTTTATGATTTTAGCGCAGTGTTTTAAAATGTTTAATATTTCAAAGTCTACAAAACCCCTTGCGCTTTATTCTCATTACATGGTTCAGATCATCCTTACCTACTAACTTGCCATTGACTAGACTGATGATTGTTGACTATCGTTCTCTGAAGCTGTGTAAAAGAATGCAGCAGTTTTACAGACCAGAGTATTCCAGTCCCTCCCATTTATTTTAAACATTTTCCTTGTAGTTTTGTGGCTATATTGTCTAACAATCTATGGACAGTTGGCAGCTCACGGCTCATGAGGTTCTCTACAGTGGTACAGAAGACAAGTTAGCCCTACTGAAGGACAAATGGTAGTAAAAACAGTAAAATACAAATAACTACATGGAGTGAATAAGCCATGTTTAGCAACATTTCGTTTTGCAAACTTCTTAAATAACATCTATAAATAACATCCTGGGGACGAAATACAAACCGGATTAGATTTGAAATGGGAATTGGAAGTGTACAGTATATTTTATACAGTAATGTCGTGAATGAGGAATCTTCCTTTGGTTTAATATTTTTCAGTTGTAATTATCCTTCTTAGAAATGCTGGAAAGCTTACTTCTTTTTTAAATTAACTTCTTTTCTAATTTTTAAAGAAAAGTAGATTTGTGGATTGATCAGCAAAGTTGAGTTTTGTGGAGAGTACCAATGAAAATATTAAAAATCTTTCTTGCCAACATCAGATCAATTTACTTTTTAAGATACCATAAATTTAAACAATGTATCTGTTGCATTACTGCTTCATTAGCAAATAGCTTACCCAAGGTAACCCTGCATGTGTTAAATGTGGTTAAATGTGGTTGGGGCTCCAGGCAGGCTATTTTACCCTCTCTACTCCCTGATTCTGATGTATTCTCTCAAAAATTCAAATTTTTGGCTGTGAGTATTGTCACCTAATAAAAACAATCTTGCTCCTAAAAGTAAAGGTGTTTTTCAGTTTGTTTCAGATTGTGCCCCACAGTATCACACTGCCACAAAATCTAGCACTAGCAGACAAGATCTAGCAAGTTTTTAAAGCAATTTATATCTGTAATATTTTTTTTATCTAAAAGCAAAAACTGGCAAGTAATTCCAGACAACAGTAGATTATCTTGTGACAAGCTAATTATGATCATTTATAAGTAACTCATATGCTTGGTATTAATCAGAGTCCTGCATCATCTCCATTTAATCTTCTATTACAATATATTACAACTGTTCTCATTTGAGGACTTCTTTGTTAGAGCAGAATACAAAAACTCTTCAGGATCATAGGAATACCATCACCATTTTTGTGCAATAGCATAAAATTAACTTTTAAACTGTGTGCATACTGAAAGCTGGAAAGCTGCATTTCAACAACTGCGTGGCTGCTCTGATCGCCCACATGTCTTTCCCTTCCCCCCTAAGGGTGTATTACTCTCAGCTCCGCACTGAGCAACAGATTGTGTGAATAACTAGTGAACGGTATGCAGCCAGAGTCTGCACAACAATACTTTATTTCTCCCAGTAATGATAAGCATGTTTAAAACTCTCTGAAGGGATATGGCGTGCCTTTGGCGCACTAGCATGGAACTTCTTATCATCTGCAGGGAAGTAAAAAATGGGACTCAGCTCAGCTGTAACACAATTCAGCTCTGCACTTGTCAATAACTAGATGATATGTTCCCTTTCTTATTTTAATAGCAGTATAGCCTTAGCGCGACACAGTGCATCGGTTTATCCAGCTACAGAAGTTAGGAATTTAGTGATGCAACCATTAGATGTGTCATAGTATATACTGTTACCATGGAAAGTAGAAGCGGCCTCCAATGGCTGATCGAGAGTAAAGATGCTTGTTGTTACCTACATTATGTCAATCTGAACAGTAGTTTGGTTGCTAGGGTAGCGAGTTTTTGCAGGCAGGGGTGGAAAGGTTATAAAATTCTAAGAATTTATTTAGGTGCCAGAAGGAAAAATGCAAACATTTTCCAGGGTGCTTTAATCTTGATTTATTTTAAACTCAACAAAAGTATTTCTGTCAGACTCTGATGAAAATTCAACTTTAAAAGGAATTCAATGATGGCCATCTCCATGTTAAAAATATCATTCAGCAAATGCAGTACCTGTATAAATATATTAACTCACTTAAAAAAAACACCAACTGCAACTAATATCTCTTAATGTGGATAGGAAAATTTGTATTGTTAATTTAACTGCAATCTACCCATATGGCCCAATTCAATCCCTATTGTATATCTAGTATTTTTGAGTGCTTAATGCCATCTTCAAATACGAATATCCCAGTACTTTTTTGGGATTGTAAAAGAAATAACATGTGTGGCTTAGACAGGGAAACTTCAAGCTTGGAAAGTTCAGTTTAGGCAGCTGGATGTGAAGTTTTCTAGAAGACATTTCACCTCTCATCCAAGAAGCTTCTTCAGTTCTAACTGAAGCTGTAGAGCACTGAGATAAATATATTGTAGATGTGACAAAAGAATTAGGGAGTGGAAGAAAAGAAACAAAAGGTGGCTCTGATCCCTCAAACATAATGGCCAGTAGAGGTTACCTGGGGGGCGTTGATGGTAGTCTAATGAATTGTTAAGTCCCTCGTCAGGGTGGTTTCAGTCACATGTCTCTTTAAAGTGTGAGTCAGGTGAGGGTAGGTGTGAGGTGACTCTTTTGGGTATATTTCTTAAAAGTAATTTGTATGTTGGTGACAAACTATGTCTGAGACCATTTCCTAAGGTTAACAAAGATGGCTTGGATGCCGTGGATTGAGGAGATTCTCAATGTATACCTATACCACCATCTATGGTAATGCTAGCAGTGGGAATCCCAAGAGAGAGCCAACAAACTTTACCAGGGGCCCTCTGCAGGCATTTTTTCTGGCAACTATGAGTGAATACAGTATACAGTAAAGCATTCATGAGGTAAAACTATAGTAAAAACTGCAAGTGCCATAAAATAAATTATGGTATGTTTCACCAAAAAGTTATGAAAATTCTGATTTAATGTAGGTAATAATTGTAAACTGCTTTGGCACAATATAAAAAAGGATATTTTAATCAAGTAATATTCTGACAGACCACTCTGACTTTGCCTTGTAGGAAAAAGTAATATGCTTTCTGCAGTAAAAAAATTGTATAAACCGAATTTGCTACTGTAAGGACAGACTTTTTTTAAATAGGCACGCGTGATACCACTTGGCTAAGAGAAGCTGAGATCGAGGCTCACATGATTCATTGCTGAATTCAAAAGCTGAATCTTTCTGTGTTTTGCTCATTATCTGCAGGAAAAAAGATTAATCGAAAGATTAGAGCTGCTGCTAACAGTTAAAAAAACTGGCTGACACTTGACTGACTACATGTTACTCTTAATTTACTTTATAATGTTTTTTTTGCTTTTTTCTTACGGAACCACTGGGGTCATACAGCCCTGTTCTTTTTTTTATAGTATAACCCAAACTTCTGAAACATTCATGCTTTTTTGTTCTTATGACTTATAATAAAAAATTAAAAAGGAATCACATTTGATGAGTGTACAATGTTTTCAGTCAAGTCCTTTTAATTACTTTATAATTGATATCAAACATTCCGTATATAAAGCTCTAATAACAGCAAAGTTATTAAAATTCTTGTTAAATTTTAGATAATAAAAAGTGACTGCATAGTTACTCTGACTAATTATTACCTGCATCAAGGAGGTTATGTTTTCATTGGCGTTAGCATGTTTGTTTGTCTTTGTTTGTTTGTTTGTTTGTTTTCAAAACAACTTAAAAAGTGTCAGGTGGATTTTGCTCAAATTTTCACAACAAAGTTACTCTTTTGGGGAAGTTGGTAACTAAATGTTTTTTTTAAGTAACATTTGCATCTGTGATTATGATACAAGAGAACAACTGTGAATAAGTTATTAGTGGTTATATTAAATGAAACACACAGTTAAACCAACTCAGGCCAGATGTGGGTTGATTAAAGAGAAATAAATGTAAAAAGAAAAAGAAAAAAAACAACAAAGCCTAAAAAAATCAACTTTTAGGCTTCATAATTTACTTTTACCTGGCAAACGGGGAACCAGTGTGTTCAGTCATGTCTATTTTCCCAGGCTGAATAGGCTGGGTAATTAGAAACCGCGCTGGTTAACTAGCTGGGTTAAACAAATCCCAGGGCTTTTAGTTGAAAAGGGTTGTAGTGGTTGTGACAACTGTTATAAATACAGAACTGAGATGTACAGATAAACGTTTATTATCTGAAGTTATTAAAATATCATTGGCAACAATAACTAGTGCCTGTTTAGGTGCTGCAAATTTGGAGGATCCATATCTTTTCAGCACTCACCATAGTACCAATCTTGTCTGAAAATCTGTTAATTTTACTGGTAAGGGTACAGAAGCAAATATTGCAGATTAGAACTCAAACTGTATTTAGAAACACTCATCAATACTACTACCTTCATCTTTTGATCTTGGTATCATTATACTTGCATACACTTATTTGCATCTTGTTCTGTGCTTTGGACCAAACCATAACAGGCAGATGCGTCCCCTTGTTGAGATCCGGAGTCGGTCTGCCACCTTTTCTCCAGCAGAGTGCGCCGTGGGTCTCCTGGGCTGGAGCCCTCTACGCACCTGATGATCGTCAGCTCATCAGGAGACCTTCTACATAAGC
>JAUZNJ010028731.1:0-15877 GCA_034780135.1 Jordanella pulchra | reverse complement strand
GATGAAGAGGGGAGCTGGCTCAGGGCTGTGCCTCCTGAAGTCTATGATGAGCTCGTTGGTTTTCTTGGTGTTCAGAGTCAGGTTGTTTTCCAAGCACCAATCAGCCAGCTTCAGGACCTCCTCTCTGTAGGCGGCCTCGTCGCCCCTGGAGATGAGACAGTAGTGTAGTCGGCAAACTTGATGATCCGGTTGTGGTTGTGGACCGGTCTGCAGTCGTGGGTGTAGAGGCAGAAGGGTAGGGGGCTCAGCACACAGCCCTATGGGGAGCCGATGCTCAGCGTGCGGGTGGAGGAGAGGTGGGGGCCAACTCTCGCAGCCTGAGGTCAGGTCAGAACAGATAGCAAAGCTGCTATATGCCTGTAACAGGTTAAATGATCATAAAACAGCTATAAAAGTCAAGAGCCTTTTTCTAATTTCTTGGAGTGACCCTTAGAAAGGAGCTGAATACATTTTTTGAAAAAGAGAAATAGCAAAAACAACATCAAAATAAATCGGTTTACAGGACTGAGCTTTGCCAGGCAGCTCTGTTGTGTGGTTTTCTGTTAAGATTGATTGATTTTTTATTTTTTACCAAATTGTCAAACCTTTGGGATCTTTGTGTTGATGAAAACCAA
The DNA here is from genome assembly GCA_034780135.1 of Jordanella pulchra. Taxonomy (NCBI): domain Eukaryota; kingdom Metazoa; phylum Chordata; class Actinopteri; order Cyprinodontiformes; family Cyprinodontidae; genus Jordanella; species Jordanella pulchra. The sequence goes on along the minus strand of JAUZNJ010028731.1, from coordinate 15,263 downwards.
GGCAAGGCAAGTTTATTTGCAAAGCACAATTCAGTACGAAGACAGTTTAATGTTCTTTACATAAACAGTAAAATAGAAGGAAAGTAAACGTTACGTAGAGGTCGGGGACAGTGCCCCTGGATTGGCAGATGGGGTTGGTGGTTCCTCTTCATCTAAAAGATGACAGGAGGGTGTGTTCAAACTATAGCCTAGGTCTATGCCTTCTTAGCCTGGTCCTCTGTACTGCTGTTCGGTCCATAGGTCTGAAACAGCAGTCAGAGACCTCCCCCCACCTGAAGGCGAAGGGATACGACCCTCTTGTGCAACAGGGTAACCGGGAAGGCCTATGCCAGGGTCCTGGAGAGGAGAGCCAGGCTGACTCTTGGAACCTTCAGTGTGGTTTTCGTCCTGGCCGTGGACCAGTGGAGCAGCTCTATATTCTCTGCAGGGTTCTCGAGGGCTCATGGGAGTTTGCTCAACCGGTCCACATGTGTTTTGTGGACCTGGAGAAGGTATTCAGCTGTGTCCCTCGTGCCGCCCTATGGGGGACGCTTCAGGAGTATGGAGTTGGGGGCTCTTAACTAGGGGCCATAAAGCAGAGCAGGAGTTTGGTCCGCATTATTCCCGGTGTATGTTGGACTCCAACATAGCCCTCTGTCACCGGTTCCGTTCATAACCTTTATTGACAGGATTTCTTGGCGCGTAATACTACGAGAATAAAGTCGTAAAAATGCGACTTCTTTTCTGGTAGTCATTATTTATTTATTAGTCTGGGGTAGAAATTGTAGAAAGATACTTTTCTTTTTGGATAAAAGACTTTTTTCTTCATTGATTTGATGGTTTTGGTTGAAAGAAACAAACAGTCCAAGAATCCAATTTTAAATGACGATGCTGAAATGTTGCTTTTCTTTAAAGAATCCAGACAAAATGAGTTGGTTAAAGTCAAGAGTTAAAGTCCTCACCAGAATGTGGAAAACCTCTCTGAACAGCTGGTCATCCTGAAGCATCTGCTGAGCAACCTGCCTCCTTTCCTCGCTGCTCCGACACACCAGCTTCTTCTGCATCAAGGCGCGGACGTACTCCACCACCATCAGCCACTGAGCCTCTTCCTGCAGCCGCTGTAGTCACAGGAAAAAGGACTGAACATGTTCGGATATGCTGAGTAAAATTCCTTCTCCTTTGAGGAAAGAAGGTTCAAGATTGGTTTCCAGAAGTAACAAAAGGCTTAACTATGATTGACTAAACCTGCAGTAAAATACAGTAAAGATGCCTTTCTACAGTAATTATATCACTTAAATTTTTCCACATTTTGTCAATAATTAGAATTATGTGTTATAGTCAAACTATAAGTAATAATTGTAAAGTAGAGGAGAAATAACAGATCATTAAAAACATTTTTTATGATAAAAATCTGATGAGTGTGGCATGCATTTGCATCCAGCCTCCTGGGTCAACGCCTTTCACTGAAGCTAATGCTTGTTTTGATTAATTTTTTTTTTCTCTCCTATCTTTTTAACACATCCAGAAACTGAAATTGTTGCTCAGACTAGATTCAAAGCATCTGTAAACTCTCATGTTTTAAATTTTCCACAGATTCTCGGTGAGATTCAGGTCTGGGCTTTGACTGGGCCTTTGGGTTGGTGTCCTGCTGAAAGGTGAAATCTCTGCTCCAGTGTATTTATTCATGTTTTTTTATGTCAACCAAAGGGAAACATTTTCATCTCATCTGATAAGAGCACATTCTGTCATCTTGCTGTTTTTCCCTCATGGGTTTTAGGTCCTCCAATGACTTGCTATCAACATGTGTTCTACTTTTTGCATCCTCTCCTTAAAGTCCAGATTTGCAGGATAAAATTAACAGCTGCCTGGTCAGTTTACCTGTAATAACCTGCAAATTTCTGCAGGTTCTCCAGATTTACAACTAACCTCTTGGTTTCAGCTTTGATTACTGCTTTACTTGTTTGGTATGAGCGTTTAGCTGGACAGTCACGTCCTGGTAGGTTTGCATTTGTCATCCTATCTCCATTATGTTCCCTGTTTTCATAACATCAAAGAATGACAAAAACACTAAAACCCTGAGCCCTCAGTGATAATGGGGTTTTATGCTGCGATTAAACTCTTCGACTCTTTAAGAAATCTGTGATTTTCCTGGGAGGCATTTGCACAGGATAATATTTATGGACATGAGAGTAAAGATATGCATGTTTCAAAAGTCTTTTAATAAAAATCATGCATTACTTCTTTTTGTTTTTTCACATAAAATCTAACTGATGACTCGATGGTAACATGACTAACGTAGAAACAGAGAAAGCAGTTGAAAACTGCTCAAAGTCTCCGAGTGATTTGTTCACCTGCCGACAGGGCGGCCGCACTCGACCGTACAAGTCTAAGTGACTTTCCAGGACGCTGCACAGTTTCGGGACTGGGTCTCCCTGAACCAGCCAGGGTCGGGTCAGCAGGCCAGGGAGGAGGGGTTTAAGTTCCAGTAACAGCTGATCCATCACCAGGCGACACGCTCGCCTCACGGCCCGGTCCAGAGCTGCCAGAGGGTTGGGGGGAGTCCGAGAGAACTGCCCTGCAGAGCGGGAGGACTGCTGCTGCTGCAGGCTCTCTGTGGATTTCCTGCAACAAGAACAAGATGCTGCTGAACTTAGAATTAACGAGTACAAGAAGAGGAAGGTTTAAAATCAGAAAATGTCTGACTTGAGAATAATGCAATTGCTGATTGAAGCCAGAAGGTAGTGGAGGTAGAACTTATTCTTGCTGTTGGACGGATCCCTGCGGTGCTCTTTCCCAAATTCGACCAGAGCTTCTCGAAACCTGGTGGTTATATTAAAGAAATACATTTCCTTGTCAATTCAGACAAAAATTTGAATATTCTTTTCTTTATTTTCATCCTTCACCTGTTGAGGAGGTTCTCTATCTCATACAGTCCCATTTGTATGGTCTGATCTCGCAGCGACTCTCCAATCATCAGAGCCACGCGGGCATTCTCCTCTAACATCTGGAGCAGAAAGATACAAATTAAACAGAAGTTTTAAAAAAGTAATGAGTGCATAAAGTCTGCACAGTAGGAGGATCCAGGAGATACAGATATTGATGGTTATGATCAGATTAATGAGCGAGTTTCCCATTATGTTATGAAAGATTTTACTACTTAATCACTAATTGTCATTTATTGCCTGCATTTAAACTTGATGTGACTCAAAATGTTTGCACAGCATCCTTTTTGTGCAGACCCTGTGTAGACTCACCTGTGTGATGATGGTGGGCAGACTGGTATGATAAAATCCTTCATGGTCCGTGTCTGGCTCCTCGTCTCTCTGCCAGTCCTGCAGCTCCACCTGCAGAGCTTTTTGCATCCACTCAGATACACTCTTCTAAAAAACCAAAAAGTGAAGAAATGTTGTAAAGAAATGTTTTCTTTTAAATAAATAAGATAATTTCTTTTTCCATTTTATGAAGAAATAATGATATCCAGGTCACTGATCACTATTGTTAAAGAAAACTGCAAATCATGATGAAAATCTTTTTGCATTTCCATTTTTTTATGGTTTTCTGGTTCCTGAGTGCATTCAGCTTGACATTGAAAATCTGTATACACCACCGTATTATAGGCTGTAGAAGACTACAGACTGAGTTCACTTTCCATAAAATGACTCTAAAGATACACCCAGCCTGCCTACCAATGTTTCTGGTTTTTCACCACACCCTGTCCATGTATGATTTTCAGACATTTTCCATCCAATTTGACTTAACAAGAGTTATTTTGCAAATGCAAATTGGGAGCAAAATGCTAAGCAAGCAAACCTGCAGAGACATGCAGATGCATTGCAGCTAAGGATAATCAGACTCTGGATTTTTGTGTGGCTGGAGTCAGAAGAAAGGAGCTAAAAATTTGTATACCAGACTTTTTAAAGTTGTATTTTTTTAACAGACATTTTGAAAACCATTAATTATTAGACTTAGACTTAGACTTAGACTTTTTATTTGTCATTTTGTATGCACAGAGTGCATACAGAACGAAATTGCGTTGCATACAGCATACAGCATACATATTTTCCTTGAACATCAAAATGATGTGTGCTACGTCTCCATTCTGCTCTGTTAAAATAATGAAAATTCTTACTATAAATGTGGAGTTTTGTGTTTTTTGTAGGATGTGAAGATTCATATTAAATCTGTTAAACTTCCCAAACCTCACAGAGGCGACATTTTCAGCTACTTCTCATTAGAACGGACAGATATTCTTATATTCTGAGTGACGGTGAGGAATCGATTCCGCTCGACTCACCCGGACACTTTGCACGTATTTATTCTGCAGCTGCTCCAGTCCCTCGGTGGAGATGAGAGATCCCAGCTCTGCTCTCTCTGCCTCTGTGACCAGCTCTGGATGTCCCATCATATCTGGGCTGCCAATAAGAAGGATACTTGAATGAATTATTCACTGGATGCTTCAGGTACAAACTCTGTATGAACCTGAAGCTCAACACGCCTTATTGGAAAGTAGGATCGTTAAAGTGAGAGAGTATTTTCAAATTATTTCTAAGCTCCTTTTGTTGAAATCTACACCTACAGCTTTCACTGAATATATGTCTTTCAGTAATCGTCTCGTCTCTCAGACATGCATTGAAGATCTGAATTTTGACCAACCATTGACAAGAGTCCTAAAGCTTAGAGCCTCCAAAGGTTAAAAGGAAAATCAACAAACTTCAAGTCAGATGATTAAAAGTTCTCGAAGTAGTTTGATCAAATGATAAAAGGTAACAATCGTTTTTTTTCTCCAATAAAAAAAGGTTTTTTTTTGCATCTACTGAAGCATATTTAGTTAATTTAACAAGCTTGTTTCATGTTAGCAAAGTAAAACATGAAACAGGTGTGTTAAAGTAGCTAAAGCTGCTAAAGTAGATCCAAAAAAAGCATGAATTATTTTTTTTCTTTTTTTTAGGTTAGAATGTTAGTCTTAGTTTTAGTCTAATGTTTATTAGTTCTAGTACTAGTTCTAGTTTCTTTATAATTTTTGCAGGATTCAAAACTGTTGGAGTATTGTAGTAATGAAATTGTGCATATAAATAATAAAATCTCGACACAAGAAAAAAATGGATCAATTAAAGTTGCGTTTAACTGAGTCCTGTATAAAAAAAAACACAATTTCATATCGGGTTTGCAAAGCTTATAAATAAGGATAAACACAAAAAACAAAGAGTTTATCTATAAATTTAGTATGTTTTAGTTAATTTCATAAATAGACCAAGTTTCAGTTTGTCATAGTTCCTAACTTTTTATCTTTTATAAGTTTTTTAATGTATTTTTTTCCAGCTTTCTTTTGTCGTGTTATCTGTCTATAATGACCCAGAAGTACAGAGATATAAATGGCCAAGCTGGAGCCTTCATAACTGATTTCCACTTTGTTGTGGATGACGGGATGCATTAAATATTTCTAAATTTTTGTGAATAAAAAAGAAATCAGTGGAAGGAGGTGATGAGGGGATGCAATGCTTTTAAAGTCTGTGTTAAATAAACTTAATCTACTCTTGTCCTGAAAATGTATAAAATAAAAAAAGCTCCAGGATCTCAGTGTGTGTCAGGTCAATTTAAAGTGAACAGACAAGTATTTTATTTAAGCAGAAAGGCATTAATTGTTCATTAATGTTCTGGTGGAAAGCCTCACCTGTTGTAGATGTGCAGAACCCAGTTGAGCACAGCAAATATTTCCCCGCTCTCCAGATCCCAGCTGCTAACCTAGGCCACAAACAACACTCAGATGCGAAGGTGCCTTAAAAAAGATGAAATACATCCATATATACTGTATATCTGGAGAACAGCTTTGTTAATCGAATTAGTTTGCGTTTAACTCCTTCATCGAAATCAGGATAAATCGTCTGGATTTTAACTGAACAACTGTGAAACAGAAATGATGGAGAAATGACTTTTAAAAAGTCAATAAACAAATGCTGAAATGAAGTAGCTTTAACAGGGTTCCTAGTCCTTCCTCCTTTTGGAGAAAAATTAAATTTCTTTCCCATATTTCAAGATTTCTTTCCTATTTTCTTTAATCTGGACATTTGAGATCAAAGCATTAACCTTGAATTTATTTATTAAGGATTATTAAACATTTGTGATTTAGATAAAGGGAGGAAGGAGTCGGGATGTTTTTTTTTTCAGTCATAAATGAATAAATACACTTGTTGAAGAGTTTTCTCAGGTCTTACAGCTGAGCATCACCGACCTGTACCAGGTGAGCGTGTAAACAGCGGTGGCTGGCCCTCAGATAGGCTGCGGTCAGCTGGTAATGTGGAGGGACGCAGTGCTCCAGCAGGTGGCGTACTGTAGCCAGGTCAGCCATGACAGCATGCTGAAGAGCAGACAGGTGGCCTGCCAAACCTGGCCCACGTGTGTGCAGATAGGACACGCTGCGAAAACGAGCAGAGACCGCCTCCTCAAGTACCTGAGGTCAAGAAAATGGGAGAGATGACAAACTGGCACAGAAGTGTGGAGGATTGTCCTGGTTTTTCATGTTTGAGTTTTGCCCTCATCGGGTAATGCTGACCTGGAAGAACCGAGCTCTCCAGTGGCGAGGTCGTCCTGCAGGCAGGGGCCTGCTGCTACCTGTGGCCCCTCCTCTCTCTGCCAGCAGAGCTCGGTCCAGGGCCTCCTCCCGCTCCACTATCCTCACTGCTGATACGAATGGCGTGGGGTTCTGACGGGCCAGAGCCAGAGAGCTGCTCACCACGGCCCACAGCTCCTTCCCTGGAGTTACACAGCAGATTATGTAGTTAGAGCCTCAGCTTATCGCTGCATTGCTTCCACAGCTGGGCCACATTTCATTATGTAATTCTTGTTTCTTTCTAAGATTTTCGTTTTTTGATATTTCATGGAATAAAAATCGAAATAATAAAAATAAAATAAAAATGGGTGCTGAGAAAAAAAAGAAGCATAAGTGACTAGTTCCAGAACAGTGAAACTCAAGAGAAGGACAAGATTAGTTAGGATGATCAAGTACAACCCTAGAGTCACCAAGGCTCCAGGCTGGCATAATCTGAAAGATGCTGGAAAATCAAGATCACTGATTTTAAATCACATCAGATTTATAAGAGAGAACTTCCGACTCAAATTAAATTCTATATATTTGGATGAGCCTGGATGAGACAAAAAATAAAATCTCAGGTAAAGTGTCTGGAAGTTTAGGAGACTGATGACGGTTGCAACACTTTATTCATTTCTCTTCTTTTTACTACGACACAATGGAGCCTAGACAGTCAATTTGTTCATTTTTACGATTAGATGGGAGATTTTTCACATTATTTACTTAAGAAAAAAAAGTAAACTATCACTTCTTACCCCATTCCTATAACATACTATAAATCAATTCAATTTCACAAATCGATTTTAGTTTTTTTTTTTCACCAACGAGGATAGTATTCTAAGAATTTATATATCTATATATATATATATATATTATACAACTTTATTAACAACTAAACTGCAGCTGCTCTCTGAAAGGTTTACGTACCGACATCTCAAAATAAAAATAAAATAAGAACATGACAGACACAGTTAATTGATTTATTCATGGCATCCCCCCCAAAAAATCAAATTTTGAAATGGGGAAAAACTTTTAAAAAAAGGTTGTTTAGGAGCCTAGACATCTTAAATATTGATTAAACTTTTCTCTAAAAACAAATGACCCCTCCCTCCCCATCAGTCAGATTAACAGTTGTCTTAAAATCCCATCCTGCTGTACAGTCCGGATTTTGCACATCCAGCACTACAGCCACACTTTATAGCAGCTTTCCAGCTTGGTGTCTCTCAAAGACAAGAGTTATAAACATCCCCAAGCTGTTTGCTATGACAGATCACCATGTACTAGTTAACACCCAGATTTTAGCATATGCTAACCGTGTTTCTATGCATTAAACTAAACTTTGATTCAATATAAGTAGTAATAAATCTATACAGTCAGGACAGTATGACAAAAATACGTGAAAAGAAATGATTTCACACTTCAAAAAGATTTTTTTCTTATAAATTTAGTAGATGATTGAACGTCTCCTGTCCTGCTGGTGAGGGTCCAACTGAGCATGTGCAGGATCAACGTCATCAATACAGCATGTTTCTGATTGACCACTCTCCCCATGTTTGGAGGCGTCAAACTAAGCCTGATTATGATCCATCTTTCCCAAAACTCCTGTTGGAATATCTGCTCAAAAACCTTCCAGGAAAAGAACCAAGTTGAAAGAAAAGAAACGTAGTCCAGTATCCATGCAGAGTTTTGCCAAAAGCTTTTAGAGCAGACACAAAAAATATAGAATCATCTTGCAGTGAGCTCATAACATGATTTAATTCATACTGTAAAAATGAAATGATTTGGTTTTCAGCATTACTTAGTCAGCTGTGTCTCAGAGATGTCCTCACCCAGGGCGTCCACCAGCTGCCCGACTCCAGAGAAATATTTGGCCACCAGCTCCTTGTCTTCGCTGCTGAGAGAACTTCCAGCCCCTTGGAGCTGCCAGAGGATGTCATCCTGCCAGCGTTCCAGATCCATCAGCCGGGCGTGGGCCTCCAGGAGCCTCCTGGACTCCACCAGACGCTCCGTCTCCAGCACCATGCTCCGGACTGTATACAGTCAGGAAGGGAAGACATGGTGTTAAACACAATAATAGCCTCTCAGGAAGCGAATAACTTCTTCAGGATGTTGGCACTAAACACTGTGTAAATAGAAATAACTAACTTTTTATTAATGGTATGAAAATAACTAAAATATAAAAAAAATATATGAAATATTTTATGATACCTTTTGTTATCTCCTAATAACAGGAGGACTGGGGTCATACTGTATAAGCTTTAGATGGATGGATTTCCTCTAATTTAAAAGTAGTATAAATTTTAAAAACCATTTCTTTATATTCCTAAAAAACTTACATAAACTTTTACTTATATAAAACAAATTTACAATAAATGTTTTTCTGAGGCTTAAAAAAAAAATCCAGTTTAAGTTTTATTGCAGTCAGTTACATACATGCAGAGGTGGATAATCCAGGTCCAGAAAGAAAAAAACCCTGCCATGTTTTGCTCCTTCCTGTTCACTCAACTAGCTGATTAGCCCCTCAAGTAATTAGTCTGTATTGTGGAGTTGGAAATAAAAATGACTGGAACTGATCTCAGGCTTTTTACTTTCTGGATCTGGATTATCCACCTCTGCCAATTTAATCTTAGTAATCAAACAATGTAGGAAGGCTCAGTTTATTGTTCATACTGGTGAAAGTTTTCTATCTAAGGAAACCCATCTGACTTTACAGCAATCCCTCCTCTGCACCAAGCAGTTAATATTACTTTGCATAGTGTCAGTTGTGGGGGCTTTTTTTATGGGGGCAACAAACAAATAAAAAAGGAATGAATGGAAACAGACAAACAGTTCATCATTAAACATATTAATCAAGTGAACCAAAGAGTCACTTGCAGCTCTGGACACCTAAGATGTTTCTGATAAAAACAGAAAATGACAGAAGCTAAACATGGAACAGTTTCATTTTTACATTTTCATTCAAATAAAACTGTAAAAAAGCGAAACAAAAAATAAAATAGGGAGCAATCAGTTATGGCCTCTGCATATCATAATTAGAAAATAATATTATGTCTTTGATGCCCCTGTCTAGAACCACCTTTGCATGCCGTCAATCCCTGATACTGAGCATTTAACGGGTTTAGAGTAATATGAGGATCAAGCTGAGGAGTAACCACACTTTGGTGACTTCTGACAGATCTTTGTGTTAGTGGCCTAAGGTGAGCCAGATCTCCAGAACATTATTTCTCTACTGTTAGATGTAGTCTTAGAGCTTCTCACTGGCATAAAGTCGAGGTAGGTTGCTGACAGCGGCGAAGAGCCGACGGTGGTCAACTGAAACGTCTCTCAGCTTCTGCAGAGAAGTTAAACAGTCTGTGTTTCCATCCGACTCCAGTCCTGCTTCCTTCAAAGTGAGCGACACCTCCCTCAGCTCGTCCCGGGCCTCCCGGAGCTGCTCCAGACCCCAGCCGACTCCCTCCAGGTACGACTGGACCATAGACTGGAAACACATGAGCCCAGGAGGTTGTGTTGGCTTTGAAAATGCTGCTAATCAACTAATCAGTTTATTTCATTTCCCTCTGGCATTACTAAAGTATTTTTGAGTTTAATTGAACAGAGCTTCAGTCTTTCTAGTTGATACAGATACTTTGCACAGGCATGGATAAAAACAAAACATATGAAAATTCAGGTACAGGAAGAGATCAGAGGCTTAGAAAATTCAGTTCTTGACTATAAAGCCTGATAGTCAAGAAGGCAGAAAAACATTTAAAAAAAAGACAGAATTATAAAACTGATGTTATCACTTCTACATCCAGATGTTGTTTTTAAAAAGCAAACAAACTCATCTGGTCAACAAATTATTCAATGATTCCAATCCATTCCTCTTTTGTTGGAGGTTCCTTATTTTGCCGTCTTCTACTTAGTGCTTTATTTACTGGCTGATAATATTATCTTTGCCAGATATTTATCATCTTAGCTTATTTTAATAATGATGCTTTCCATAAAGATCAAGAAAGAAAAAAAAAAAACATTCAATTTCCTGACCAATAATTTGTTGAATTATTCCAGTTAACTCCTGCATAATAAAGCAGAAGAGCCTGACAGCCCCCCCAAAAACACTCAAATAATCCTTAACAAGATTTATGCTAGGATTTTGATAGCATTTATATATTTTTTTCTGTTTTTGCACAAATGTTGTCTGGCTATGAGCGGCGTGAAGCAAACACAATCTTCTCCATCTTTTTTGATTTGATTCTGGGACATAAAACCAAAATATCAGTTTAACCAGCTGCCAACTTAGACTGTTATTTGAGTCCACAGGTGGTTAAATAACAGTTTATGAGAACAACAATATGACAGAAAAGTTGCTTATTCAAGTAGAAATAAATGGTGACCAGTTGATGGCATCATCAAACAAGGGGCATCATTTTTTATCTCTATTTGTGGCATTTTTGGTTCTCTTACCTTCAGTCTTGTGTGGATGGAGGCCGTCCTCTGGCTCTCTCTCTTCTTATATTGGCTCAGTCGCTCCAGATGTTCTGGCCTACAGAAAACTCCAGATGCCCACTTTAGAGCAGCACCACGGGCCAGACACTCTGCCCGCTCCACCTCTGGCCATATAGCAGCCTCTGGTCAGGAGAAAAAAAACAGACACACAGAGAAGCATCTTCAGCTGCTTGCATATGAACCATGGAGTGATGTTCCTGGGAGGGATGTCGGTTTGATGCTGACACTAAACGAACATATGAGGGAAAATAACAGAGAAAGGAGAAATAATTATCATTACAACCACCAGCAATAAAAAAAATGGGACCAAACACAAGATCTGGAGGAAAGAAATGAGGATTTAAAATGTTTTCAATATGCTTTCCTCATTCAGTGCAACATCTTATGAGTTAAATTTCCAGGGTTGGTTTTAAAATTGCAAAAAACAAACAGTCTTTTCCTTGAATTGATCAGATGAGTATCGAAAAAGACAATCTACATTTAAAATGAGAAAAAAGAACTACAGTCTCTTATTTCAAGTGTAAAATACCTATTTGTCTCATTTTGAGGATAAAAATACTCCTCCCATTGGCAGATCATCTTATCCACATATTTAGATTAAGGGTAAATGAACTTATTCTTAGAAATTTTTACTCCTTTCTGGATCGTTTTTGCAGTACAGCTTCTAAATGATGAAGATGTTTATTTTTAAAAACATTCGTCCTTTTTCTTCAACCTCCCAGTGTTGCATCACAGTGTGTTGGTTCATTACTTTAGCTTTATGAGATGTGGGAAAGTTCAAACGGTGTAAATTGTTTTTCTCCTCATGTCATTTTTTTTCTGTTCCAACCAAACTCACCCTTTACAGAAGGGTGAGTTTGGTTGGAACCAGAAATCCTGACAGAAACCTTTAGACATTGTCTCAGCTCTCGTTAAGAATGGAGCAGAAAATTACACCAAATAGATTAAAATCACGATCAAATCACAGCAGTCGTTTCTGAGCAAGAACTTCCCAGCTGGGAACAAACCTCAGAGCTCAGTGGATTTTTTTTTCCTGCAAACATTTTTGAAAGCAGAGCTGCAGTTGCAACAGAGTTAATGACGGAGGTGATCAAGTTAAACTTCTCAAACGAGCTTTAATTGGCAAGCTGCAGCTTTTCTGTCATGGGAAAAGATTTCTGTCCTGTTTTAAAGTGCACTTTGTTCCAAGGGGTTTCTAAGAACATTCCCCCCCTTTTTTTTTAAAGTGCTCACTCATCTGATGTTTGTCAAAATGATGAAAGAGTTTCCCAGCAGAAAACTGCAACACATCAGGTCATTTCAGCTGATGGACCGGAGTGATTAGCATCCAAACAGAGATATGTGAGAAAAACTCGTTGGCTCTATTTGTTAGGAATGTTTTAAAGTGACTGAACAAAATTAAATAATAAGGTCGTTACCAGGTACTTTCCAACCTACCATCAACTGTACAGAAACACACGGCTGACTTAAACTGTCATTATTTATCAAACAAAAAAACAACAACAAAAAAAAAAACTAAAAGGAAAACATGTTAATAAATAAGAACATGATATGATGTGATCACATCAATTTAATTTTGAAGTGAATACGTTTGTATAATGTTGAAATGTCACATCTGTTTAGATGTGACAGTTTTTTTAATGCTCTTTACGTATAACTTTGAAATCTTCCTACTGTATTATTGTTATAGAGAGAAGAGTTTTACTTGCTCCATGGTTTTCTAAGTGACCTCCCAGCAGACACACTAATCGTATTAACATTGGTTCTTGAGCGGATATGAGTTGCAACCAAAAACCAACATTGATACGACGTCAAAAGCTAAGATCAGTTAAATGTAAAGTTTTTAACATTAATCTGACATTGTCATTTAGTTGTCTTGGTTAGTAACCAATAACAAACATCTGCTCAGCAGTAAATGCTAAAGTTCAGTTGAGAAAGGATTTAACATTAATCCATCTTCCATTTTCAAATCTTAATCCATGCTAATCCAACGTTTGGATTGTCTGAGAAAGAGCTTCTGAGCTTCCCTTAGTTTCTCTGAGCTTTGTATGACCTTAAGGGCTAATCTATAGATGTGTCCTTGAATTCTCTACTGTATATAGACAACTTCATGAGGGTAGAAATTGTTACTAATCCAACCCTTAAAACCAATTTTGTTTTCTAATTTTGTTATCCTATATTGAAAACATTCAGATTCTTGTAACTAAGCCTTGGGGTTGATTTTTTTTTTTATCACCAGTACAATAACTAAAGGAAACCAGTCCTGATATCTATTCTATCTAGTCTATTAAATGAAACCCCTGTTAATGCTCAGGAGTAAACATATGAATTTTTCCATATATTTCCATTGTTCTAAAATGTATACATTTTTATTCGGCATATATGCAAGCGAAACAGGTAGCCTGGTGCATCCCAAATTCATTGTCATCCTCTTCCGCTTTATTCAGGACCCGGTCGCAGGGACAGCAGTCCAGCAGAGACTCCCAGACACCTCCTCCAGCTCTGCTGGGGGAAACCCTAGGCCAGCCGAGAGACATAGTCCCTGCAGTGTGTCCTGGGTCGTCCTCTGGGTCTGGAACACCTGGAACACCTCCAGAGGAAGGTGTCCTGTGGGCACCGCCTCAGCTGACTCGTTTCGATTTGGAGGAGAAGTGGCTCTACTCCTAGCCTCTCCCGAATGACCGAGCTCCTCTCCCTATCTCTAAGGGAGAACTTAGCCAACCTGTGGAGAAGGCTCATTTCGGCTGCTTGTATCCGGGATTTCGTTCTTACGGTCACAAACCAGATTTCATGACCATAGGTGAAGGTAGGAACGTAGACCAACCGATAAATTGAGAGCTTTGCCTTTTCACTCAGCTCTCTCTTCACCACGACATATTGGTACAGCGTCTCAATTACAGCAGCAGCCGCACCGATCCTTCTATCAATCTCATGCTCCATTCAAGATACTTAAACTAATCCAACCTGAAGGAGACAAACCACCGTATTCTCATCCCGGCCGCTTCACTCTGTTGTGAACCACCCCTACACATTCTGTAGGTCTTGGCAGGAGGAAGCCAGCAGAACCACGTCATCGGCAAACAGCAAAACAGACCCCCTCCTGGCCCTTGGCTGCACCTAGAAATTCTGTCCATAAAGGTTATGAACAGGATTGATGACAGAGGGCAGCCCTGTCGGAGTTCAACGTACGCCGGTAACAAGTCCGACTTAATGCATACCAAACTCCTACTCTGCATGTTCAGAGACCGGATGACCCCTAGTAAAGGGCCCCTGACTCTATACTCCTGAAGTTCTCCCTCAGTGTACCATGAGGGACATTGGCAAACTCCCATGAACCCTACAGAGAGTGTAGAGCCGATCCACGGCCTGGACGAAAAAACTGCACTGTTCCTCCTGAAGCCGAGGTCAGACTCAGCCAGACTCTCCTCTCCAGGAGCCTGGCATAGGTCTTCCTGAGGAGGCTGAGAAATGTGATCCCCTATAGTTGGAATAGACCCTCTGGTCCCCCTTCTTATGGGCACTGTCCCCGACCTCTACGCGATGCTAAAGAGTTAATTGACTACCTCGGTGGATTCGGTGTGGGTGATGCACAAGTCAAACCCAGAGCCTTGAGGTCTCTCCATTCACGGCGCGTCAGCCGGGTTAAGGAGAGAATCAAAGTACTCCTTCCACCGCCAACCATGTCCTCTTTCAAGGTCAGCAGCTCACCACTCCCACTGAAAACAGTGTTGGCGAAGCACTGCTTCCCCCTTCGGAGGCGTCGGATGGTTTGCTACAATCGCTTTAAGGCTGACTGATCGTCTTTCTCAAAAAACTCCCCATGAAGACTAATAAATGGAGGCACCACTTTATTTTATGTTTGTATTAGAATATAATTATCTAATCGTAGTAAGCAGTTCATTTCTCAAATTAGATATTTCAGATATAATCCTCTTAAATAATCAGTTGCGTAAATGAATTCAATAAAAAATCCATAAAGTAATAGATCTAGGCGTAATACTGGCACATTTCAATCATTATAACAGTAAGGATGTAAACAGGAAATCCAAGAACTTGTTATATATTTGCATTATGGGGACATTTGCACTATGCACTATGTCATTTTGCATTTTGCACTACATCACTATGCCCACTCTTGTTACTTTCATATTTTTATCTTTTATTACTTTCATATTTTTATCTTGTATAGCCACAGTGTTAGATATTTTTATTA
>JAUZNJ010028729.1:0-15879 GCA_034780135.1 Jordanella pulchra | reverse complement strand
ATGAGATGAATGGAGTCTGGTGTGCTGCTGCTTGGTTGGAAAGAAAATGCGCAGCCACACGGGGCTTTCTGGAACCAGTTTGACACCCCTGATCTACAGGGTTCTCACAAGGATTATTTATGTTGCAGGGTCAGGCGGTGTGCTAAAATGAAACTATTTTTTTTATCTTCTCTGTTGCACCTACAGTATATTGTGTATCTTTTTTGCCTCTTTGCTAATTAAGCCCATTCCTATTTTCTTTCTCTGGATTGTGGATTGGCTAAATGCCATAACATATTTTTTCGTGGAATGTTATGCACATACAGACACCTGGGAGATTAAGTTTTTTACATCCTAACCCGACAATCTTCCCCTTCTCGCCTTTTCTCTCAGCCAAGTCTGTCTCTGTTTATTCTTAAAACCACCATCACCTATCGATATGTAACCCTTCTTTGCTTTATTAGTCACATGGCTGCCCAAAGTCGGCCCTCGTAGGGCATTGTCCAACAGGTTTTCAATGTTTCGCTTCTTCAGCCAGCTGATTTCCATTGATAGCCGATTAACGGGCTTTTACAAAACTGCAATAATCAGAATCAGCTGTGTTGAAGCAGGAAAACATCTGAAACCTGCAGGACAGCCAGCCTCTGGGCCAACTTTGGAAGGCCCTGGGATAGCGCTTCCCTCTTCGTATTTTACATAAAAACTTGATGACCAATCACAAGGAGATTCCAGGTTGGTCAAACACATTTATCAGTTGGTAACTGGAGGCAGGAGTATAAACACTGATGATAACTGCAGGTGTTCAAATGAGATGGCCACGGGTTTAAATACTACTTAACCTGCATACTGTATATCCAAAGACAATTTTTGACAGCTATATTGATTAATGCTATTAGCCAGTTTATGTTCTTCAAAAAGTTGTGAATATACTTTTTATAGATCTGGCTTGTTTGTATTTATAGAATGAAGTTTTGAAATTTTATTTTATATATGAAAAATATATATTTACTGTAAATGTATTTTATCCAACAATATAAAA
The DNA here is from genome assembly GCA_034780135.1 of Jordanella pulchra. Taxonomy (NCBI): domain Eukaryota; kingdom Metazoa; phylum Chordata; class Actinopteri; order Cyprinodontiformes; family Cyprinodontidae; genus Jordanella; species Jordanella pulchra. The sequence goes on along the minus strand of JAUZNJ010028729.1, from coordinate 14,861 downwards.
AAGTAAAACTAGTCCAATTAAAGGACATGATAGTGGGGAATTAACTGGACACAAACTATATACTTAATAAATTAAACTACGTGCCCTTATATGTTTCTGTATTCCTCTTGTTTCTGGAAGTGTTTCATTCAGAATGGCAACCTTGTCCATTAGATAAAACAAAAGACTGCTGACATCCATCAGCCAGCACAGAAAGCATTACTGCTTACAAGTCATGCTTTCAGCTTCATGATGAATAGGAGCATTTTGCCAGTGTTCATAGGGTAGTCCCTCGCAGGTGCAATATAAAATATGGGTTTCTCATAAATGCCCTTTTCCAAACCTTTAGTTGTTTTTTTTAAACTATAGTGCATTTTTTATTTAATTTTATTCATTTACCATAGTAACACCCTGCTGATATGATGCAACCCCCCTGAGTCCTATTTTTGGCAGTCCTTGAGTGTTACCGTGCCCTATAGTGAAGGTGTTCCACATCTGTGTTTAAGCTCCTATAAATGTGTGGTTGGTACAGTAATCCTTTCCTCTTCCATTTAAACGTTCATTGCTCTTGGGAGACTAATGGAGAAATAACCCAAATAAGGGCGAGGGTGAGGAAGACTTTGCAAGGAAGAGAAAACACTAACGCACAGAGACACACAGAGACACACACATAAACAATGAGTGGTGAGTTATCCAACTTGTCTCTAGAGCCCAGATGCAAATCTACCCAAACTGCGGAGGCACGCAAGCAGCAGCCGTCTGGGCGTTGTGCCATGCTGCAGAAAGGAGACACAGTGTGCTGAGGACAAGCGGGGTCATGCTGTTTTCCTTCTCAGCAGGTTTAATGAGCGTGAATATGAAAAGACAGGGGCATGAGGTCTCAGGAAAATTGAAATAATAGGAAAGCATGGTATAATTCTCATGATATGTAGTCAGTGGTGCATGCACAGCAATAAAGGAAATATGAGCAGTAAATTGCAAGTTACTTTATTAGAAAAGTTCTTGAAAAATGAAAAGCATGTAAACTAAATTTCAAAGCCTAAAAGGGGATCAAAACATGCACTGACGAGCTATGTAGTTGACATGCTGCAAATCTGAGGACAACTGCATGAAAGCCTTTTATCAAAACAGCACAGTCACAAAAAAAACATCTGACAAGACATGCACAACACAGTAATGATACTCAGGCACACCCAGAAGAATGCATTTAACGTGTTTAGAGTTTTGTTGTCATTTGATAGCTGAGGTATTTTGTTTGCAGAAGTGACAGAAACTGAGGCAAATTAACAGTACTGCAACTAAAATATCTACCTCTAGGGGGCGCACTGCTGCAACAATCTCACACTCATTTTTAGTGATGGCAAAGTAACTGAAAAGACTGTACACGAAGTGAGTTTTGTCATTGAACAAAATAACAACAAAGACATTAGACACAGATGATACGTGAATATGAAGAAAAGTTTTTTTTTTTTTTTCAGTGACCAAAAATATTAAGGGTTTGTTTTTCTAAATCTCGCAGCCAGTTTGGGGCCTAAAATAAAGAGAATGCAATGTAAAGTGAATGCTTAAGATGGTAAAATGAAAAAAAAATTGTGTTTCCCCGTTAGTGTTTTAGGCCCCCTAAAGTTGTAGATGCTTAAACCTCAGGCCTGCAGGGGGCCCACTAACATTACCTTGTTACCTGTCTGTTCAGTGGTGTTACATAAAACCAACAAACTTCTACTCTTGTTTGCATACACTTTACATTATATTTCTTGGCTGACTTAAGGTGTCTGGAAGTATAATAGTTGTTTTTGTCACAAACAGGGTATGTAACTGCATGTGTTTAAACCGATTTCTTTTATGCCAGTGTAGGTGAGAAATATGTCTTTCACTTCTGCTTACCAGCAATATAAAATATCCAAGCCCAGGTGTGAAAACATAATACTAAGGAAACGGCTCCTGGCAAAAGCATGCATCTGGAGTGAGGTTTTCTTGTCGGAAAAGGTTACAAAAACAATTATGGCAACTGATAATGTGGTGTTAGAAAGTACTGACATTTAAGCAGCGTTTGTTGGTAGGTCAGCTGACCTATGCCAGCAGGCAACTCTGACAGCCTCTTTCCTGTGTCCTGGAAGGCTCCAGGTCAGCAAGGTTTTTTATATTTTTGCTTTATATCCCCAGGCAGGCCATTAGACATTTATGTTTAATTAGTATACTTACCTTTCTGTTGGAGGAGTTCTGTTGGCTTTTACACCTTTTTTTTTTATTTGAAGCTTAAACATCTTTAGGTTTACAAGTTAGGTTGCAGAGTCTGCGTGAATAAGATTTATTAGCTGCAATGTATAAGCTTCATTTTCTGTTTTCAGATGTCTTTTTTTTCTATAGGTGTTTTGATTATTCTGGCTTTTGATCCCCACCTCTTTAAACTGTAAGTAGCCAGCTGGTTACAAACTTCTTGATGGTTAAACAGTCTGCATGAGGTAAAACCTTTTCCCTGAAATGGGTTTTTGCAAGTAATACCCTGGACTTGTTAACTGTGTTGCTGGAAAACCCCATGGATTTAGTTTCACTTTAGCTCTCAGCTTGATTGTCATGTGATTAGTGAGGCACTGGCAAACATTACAGAAGCGCTGATTTACCGTAAGTAGACTTCATTCCAAGAATTGGTATTCCTGGTTCAATAGAGATCATTTCTAAAAAAAAAAACAAAAAAACCCCCCAAAAAAAGCCTCTCTTATTACAAGTCTTTATAAGTTTAGTAGGTTTAGGTATGTCAAAAAAATGGGAACAATATTTTTTACCATTTGGTTTAAACTGGCTCGTGTTAAATCCAACAGAAATTATTCTATATATTAAAGAAATCCACTTTTTAGACACATCCACAACCTATGCTGTTAATTTTGAGCAAAATAAACTGCAGTGGCACCTTACAGCCACGTTTTAATCACTCATCTAAAATGGTGCCAGTGAAGATATTTTCATCACAGGAAGTGTAGACACCCTAAGGCTTGGTCCCTTTTTGTCGTGGGTCATTTTGCCACTGTTCGTGATTGCTCCCACAGATAAGAGGAAGTTTGTGGTTGCAGAAAAGTTGCCTCAGTGCCTCAGCACTGCGCATCACATCTGTGGGGCGTGATGGGAAAACCTCTGAGGATGTCACCTCATTGTCACGTGGTGAACTTCTGCGTTTCGATGCGCTATAAAAGCACCGTGGTTTATTCTTGGTCTCAGTGTTCAGAGTTTGCCTAAGAATCATCATATCAGAAAGTTTGGGTGGAAGTGAGTGAATTTTGCTAAAGAAATAATTAGCGTGTAGCAGTTTTACAACTCTTAGCCTTGAAGAAGCACCTTCTACTCCCAGTCATAAGTCGTTTTCTGGAAAAGCTCTTCCAGCTTGCACTTCAGGAGAAAGAACTTTTGGGTTATTCTTCTTTTAAAAAAGCTCAAGCATACTGAGATTGAATGCAAAACATGTAATAGATGTTGGCTTTGAAGTCTTCAGATTAATTAAAAAAACATTCACTTTGTCTGGGACATCCAATTGATTTTAACTATTAAACTGTATATTTGACTTTAGTTCTGTTGTCCTGCTACGAAGGTGAACGTCTGCCCTTAATAATAAACAGATTACTTCTAAAAGCTGTTTGTTGCACTAGATTTGATCAGAGTAAAGTAGTTTGAATACACAAACGGGCCAATTTGTCTAGGTGCTATGATGCCTATGATTACATGAATGTTTTTGTTCATGTCTTCAGCTTTTTAGGTAATTTATGGGATATCTGTGAAAATTGTTCCGCCATGGGTGCATTTAAGTATCCACACAATTACAACAGCACAGATATGCTATAGCTTCGGAGCTACAGATGGAAACAGTTGTTAACAATTATACCTAACCAAATCAGAGCTTTCCTCCTTTAATTACCTGCCATCTCACTCTGTAGATTCCAAGGAGCGTCTGATCCTGATCATTTTATTGCCCTTCAGAGAACCCAATTAAGACTTCTCCAGAGAAAAACTGTTTGCTGCAGAACAACCTCTGCGGTGATGAAAGCTTGTCATTTGTTTCAGACAGAGAAGCACTTGGCATGTAAAAGCAAATTTTATACTCTTTTATAGTACACATTATAAAACAGAACAAACATAGCATAAAAAGTCTAGAGCTTGATTTTTAGTTTTTGTGAAATCGTAAAGGTTTATAAAATAGTTCTTAGAAATGTTCCATTGTACTACACAAGTAATCAAAAAACGTCCTTTTCTAAATTAAAATTCAGTAAGGATGTATATTTGCTGTAAACACAATATCTTGGGTAATTTCTCTAGAACATATATGTTTTTTTTAAAAACAATATCTCCACAGTGCCCACAAGTCCTTACTCTACGATGTTGTCTTCTTAATCATAACATTTGTGAATAAGTTTCTAACTATACATTCTCATGTTATTTTAAGTGGTTTTATCCCTGCGAAAAACTCTGCCGTCTGTTCAGCTGTGCTTTCAGACTCAGATGTCATCATGTGAGGATTACCCTTCCCTACCCCTGTACTGGCTGTCTGCTCAACACAGCTGGCAGCGCAAAGGAGGCCCATAAATGACACAAACCTGCAGGAGAACACTCCATGAGACATGCAGGAGTGTACACATTAGGGTACATGACACCTTTCTAAACCCACGGTACATAAACATGGAAAAACTTTATTTTCACCAGTATTGTGTGTTTTTTAAAATTTTATTTTCATATCATCACAGCAGTTTAATTACTTACAAGTTCAAAATAATCTATTTAGCTATTTAAAATGTTACACTAGCATTGAAAGGCTCTACAAATACCCAAAAGAAAAAGGCATACGTCCCTCACTACTAAAATCTTTAGTTCTCCAAAAACTGCTTAATCCTAAGAGCCACTTGTGTTCTCACGTGCAGCTCCACAAGTCTTTGCTGGAGCCATGTTTTTGCTTTTAGTGAAGAGAAATATTTTCATTTTGCTTTTTTACCTTGTCTAGGGAACTTATGTAACTTTGGCAATTGCACAAAAGGGCAAAGATTAGTCCCTAATTTACCTCAATGGACTTATGAAACTGCCTTCCTGACATTACTTTGTTGGAATCTGCTAGATATAGTGTGACTTACAAATGTATAGGTACCACTTAAATTTTCTCAGATCTGTCATATTACAAGCAAAAGCTTTAATATATTTTATTGTGATTTAAATTGACAGACTAAAACAAAGTATTGCATAATTGTGAAGGGGAAGCAAAATGAAAAGACGTTTTCAGAGAAAGTTGTGACAAACATTTGTGTTTAGCCTTCTTACTAAAAGACTGCATGAAGTTCTGCATAAGTTAATTGCCATGTCAACGTGTGTTTTATTCTGTCTGTTTGCATAGGATATTATGTAGCAGATTAAAGGCACTCCGGTACATATACTGTGTTTGGAATTTTGCTATAAGAATTATTCTAATAAAAACAGTTGAATTTGGTGTAAGATAACAGCATGTCAAGTGGTTCTTTAGAGCTGTGATTCAATATAGGCCTTAAGTATTTCCCATGTTTGATTACTAGTGTTCCTAAAAGGACTATTTTGAATAGTGTATAGTTGTATTGTGTATTCATCAGTGAAATAACAGCAAATTTCTTCAAGCTTTAGGGTGGACCAAAAAGTGGTTCCCCTTTTCCTTAAAACCCATATGACTTCCCTCAGATTCTTTGACATCCTATGCAAGCACATCTGTGGCAAAACGACTTACCAAATGCAATCTTACTGCAAACACTACAACAATTCTCTGTTTCACGTTGTGTAAGAGTTTTGGAATTTTCCCACACCCTTGAATAACTTGCAAAATAGCTTTTGAATGTGAAAGAATTCATGAAACTTGCATTCCCATAACTTCGTTATTGTCCAGGTAGCAATAAACAAAATACATATGAAATCTTTAGATATTCTCAGAAAACGTTTTACCTGTTAGCATTTAATAGAAACCCTAATCTTATTCAAACTGAATTCAAATATATTTAAATTCAGTTATATATCAAATATAAAAATTTTCAAACTTTTGGCATATTTGAAATATTGTTTAGCTAAACCATAGAGAAAAGGAAGAGCAGCTGGGTTTAGGACTCCTTATTAAACCCTAATATGACTGTACAATGTCTGTCTTCCTTTGCCTTCTAAATTAAAAAAAAAAAATTATTATGTTTCATCATTGTTCTATTGCTTGTTGCTTGCATCAGATGTTAGCTTTCCATTTCATTATTTCTAACTAAAAATATTACATTCAGAAAGCTCAAGAAAGAAAATTCAGTCTACCATGACAGTCTTGTCACCTTATCTTTTGCTAGTGTATGAATAATCTATTACCCAGTTTCACTCTCTCCATCCTCTCTGTCTGTACAAACTAAACATTTATTTAGCAAATGTCCCACTTTAGGAGGTGACTGAGGAGGGCCATGGGAAGTGCCCTGTCATATAGTATTATAAATGGCTGAGCAGCTTTTGCCAGACACATCCAAGGTTGTTAGCTGTCTAGATTCTTGACTTAATCCATTAACAGGTAGGAGTTAACAAGGGTTTAGAGGCAGGATATTGTCTATTTAGCCAGGACTTGTTTGTTCCTGCCAGGGCAATGTGACATGGATGTGCCAATGTGTTTGGACTTGCAGGATTGAATTTGACCTATCAAAAAATATTTACTGTTGAACATCTGTATCTTTAATTCCTCCTTTCTCCAAATAGTTGATAATGATGTTTTATTATTTTACAAAACGTCAAGGATTACTTTAAGTTGGCTTCACAAACCTGAAAAAATTTTCCTATTAAGCACCCTGAACTTATATTTTCTGTTATGGTAAAACTGCAAAGTAAGGTAATAAAAAGTGGGTGTACATTTTTATATTTCTTCCACTATAAAACTTTCCATTGAAACACCAGCAGGTGTGATCATTGAGCCCTTTATAGCTGAACCCTAACAGGAAGTTTAATGCCAAAATCCCAGCATCAGCAGGGAAAGGACTGGGCATGGCACTGGAACTGACTCCTTCCTGAGCCAAAGGCGCATCATGCACACAGCGACATTCACTCACAGAATAACACTGTGCAGGGTGATAATTATAGACCCCCTTACACACACATATGCACAAACAGCATGGTGCTGTTAACCTGACGAACAGAAATATGACTCACTGTCCCTTTTTCAGCTCCCCCTGTGCTGAGCTGGGAAACAGTGCACCATGCACAGTAAGAAGCCTTTTGATTTTCCTCCCATTAAGACCCCTTATGTTTCAGCACTGACTGTTCACTTTATAACATATTTAGCTCTGTGTGGGGTGACTTGGAATGTCTTACTTTTTGACACTTTGTTTTGTTTTTCAGTTCTGCAGGAAAAGGTTTTATATTTTGTACTTAGACCTTCAACAGAATTTTAATCTTTAAAATTGTTTTTTTTTTTGTCAGTTTTTCAAGATAAAATCAGAAGTTTCATGGACATTTTTAGGATTTAAAAATGATGAACAAACCACATGGTGTAAATTCTTCAAAAGTCTTACGAATAGGATGAAGAAACAACTACCAACATGATATAACAACTCTAAACATACACAAAAAACATTATAGTACAATTGTAGATAGACACAGATAAAGATACAGACAGAAGCTTGTGCCCCAGTCAAAGCTTAGACCCAAATCATATTGAAAATCTGTGGCAAGACATAATGTATGATGCTCAGAGACACTTTCTAAACAACCTGACTGAACTTGATTCCTTCAACAAAATATAAAAATGTAAATCCCTACATGTGCAATTAGGTGTATTACCTCAAGAATTAAAGGTGTAACAGCAGCAAAATGTTGCTCTTATGTGCTTTCTTGGAATCAAGTGCAAGCAGATTTTAATTGAAATATAAAAGTGCTTTACCAAACCAGCCCCCAGATAATATGTTTAGATTGTGGAAAGCATAAAGGCATATACTTGAAAAGATTTAAGCCCATTGTGTGTTTGAAGATATTCTAGATTATTCATCAAAACTATAGTCTACCCTTAATTTATGTTGTTCCACTCATCACTAATATGGTGTTCAGTTTGTATAGTAGCTTTTTGATACCATAGGGACATAAGGACTAATTTTCATAATTGAGCTTCATTCTATCTTTGACACCATCCTGGAGAGAAATATCAATTGGGTTCCTGCCATCAACACAGTAGTTTATAGATTAAAGAATTAGGCCTGTTTTTCGTGTGTTTAGTCCTGTTTCTCTCTTAGACATAGCTATGGACTCAGCTTTTACTTTGGCTAACTGCACTCTCTTTGATCCCTTCGACATGAAAACTGTCTCAGAGCTCATCTGCTTTACTGTTTCTATTCCAGACTGAGTCACCTGTGGAGCTAGTTTAACGTTACTTTTACTATTTAGTAAAGTATTTATAGTGCTACTAATTTATAGTTTTCCTCTCAGTCCTTCTATGTTCCTCTTGTATGTCTGCTTCTCTCCGTTTGAAAACCCAGTTAGTAGCAGCAGAAGGTGACTCCTACTGAACCTTTTTCTGGTAAAGGATTGTTCCTGCTTTTCCTCTTCACTCTTGTTGCATGCTTTCGTGGTGTGAGGGGATTACTGTAGTCAATGAAAAAAATGCAAGAGAATGTCTACTGTCTCTACATACTGATCCAAAAGGAGCATATCTTGCAAAGCGAATTACTCAATGCAATCATTTGGTTCACATTAGATGGAAAATCTTTTTTTTTAACAAGTCTGTATGATCAGTCGTTGTAAAGTGTCTTAAGATGACATATGTTGTGAATTGGCTCATAAATAAACTGAACTGAATTGAATAATGGTGCTATTGCTAATCAGATTTTTTATATGTAAGGAAGTGAAAGGGCAGGTCTCAGTTATCATTTCCTTCTTCTTTTAACATGTGCTTCTTTCGTGACCCAGTGGGTTATTATGAGCACGTACAACACTCAAAAAAAATCCTGCAATATTAACAATTTGCAGGTAGACAGCTTTATATGAAAGGCTGATTGTTTCAAAGGGACAGTTTTGAAGTGCTCATTACGCCATTATAAGTCAGTGTTGTGAGATAAAGATGAATTTAGAATCAGTTGAGTAGAAAGTATGGAGCTCTGTCAGATGGTGTTATTAACTGCAGACAGCAGTTATCAGACAGTTGATAAAAAGACAGAGAAATGGTTCGCTTTTGTGTGAAATGAAGAGAACACAACAATCTCATGACGTAATTTGGCTATAATTATCAAGAACAGCTTTTTTTGCAGAAGCAGGTTTCACACCCACATTAAAACTCCAATATCAAATCTCTTCTCTACACACCCTCATCAGTCATCATCTTCTGACTGCCACACCCCCAAACTAGCATCAGCCAGTTCCTCTCATCTAACATTCCTCGTCTCAACAGTGTCTAAGGAACTAAACAGAACACTGTATCAGAGCTGGCCTGGCGATGACAAACAACACCAGTAGCTACACAGGCACAGTCACGTTCAAGGTCTGAGAGTGTAAAACTCCTTACAGGGTAATTGTTTTACGTGGAAAAATGTGTTTATGCTGTTCAGCTCACATGGCTGCCTATACACCTTCAAAGGACACAAGGGTGGTTGAACACACACTTTAAACTTTATAAAAACATAAGGGTTCTTTATTACACCAAAATACAACATAGATGCAAAGTTGTACTGTTTCAGGTACAACCTTTGGAACTTTTAGCTAAACTATGGATCAGTTGGATAAGCATAGCAGCAATGATTTAGAATTTTCAAAACTCTTGAGAAATAAAATAAGTAATACCAGGTAGTGCAGTTATGTAAATTTCTCATGCCTTCCTATTTTTTTTTTTTTTTTTTTTTTTGCATTTGCTGCGTATTACCTCATAGAATGTGTTTTATTTCTAATACAATGTCTTTCTGACGTTGACATTTTTTTACTGCAAGCTTTATCATGATTAACTTGTTCTTCTCCCTGTGCTTACAAATTAAACATAGTTGTTTATGCAGCACTTTGTGAGTTAGTAATTATGGCAATTTGATGTCCAAGGTATGTGACATTAGGCTTGAGTATGAGACTCTGATTTGTGCCAAAGACATTCTGTTTCTTTTTCACTTCCCTCTGCATGTGAAGTGGCTGTGTGAGTGTTTTTCGCAGCCTTTCAACTGGTTCTCTGCCAGTGACCGTACTTTGAACCAACAGCAGCTGGGGTGCGAGCACAGCCAAAGATAGAAGACTTGCTGGTGCTGAAATCAGCCCCTCTCTTACTCTCTCTCTCTCCTTCCGTTCTGCTGTTGTCTATCTCACCCCTCCCATTTTCCTTTGTACTTTCCTTTCATCATCCACATCACTTTAGTAAATCTGCCTAACTGCCATCCTTCTTCAAGCAGCTTACAGCTCTATGAACAACAGACATGTAATGCCACTGTGCAAATCACATTTTCCTTTGACCTATTTTCTTCCTTTGCTTTAGTCTTTCACTGTCATAGAAAATGATTAATGAAACTTTAAAACTTTAATAATCATATCTTCATTATTATTTCATATGAACAACATGTGTGGACAAAATTGTTGGCACTCTTGTTTAATGAAAGAAAAACTCACAATGGTCACAGAAATAACTTGAATAACTGAATATAACTTGACAAAAGTAAGTTGAAATCAGATACAGTATAACTTTTCAACCATGCTTCAACAGAATGACTTTAAAAACAAACTCATATAACTGGCCTAGGCAAAAATAATGGAACTCAGGGCCAAATATTTTATCGTATAATCTTTAAAGGCAATCACTGACATTAAACATTCCCTGTAACTTTCAACAAGACCTCTGGACCATTCTGTAAGCATTTTGGTTGACTCCTACAAATTGCTCCACCTTGTTCACTTACTCAGGTCCATATTGGGTGTGGTACACACAGAGTCACCGAACAGTGCTGTATTCCTACATATAGGTTCACTGACTAATTACAAAATTATAGACACCCATGATACTAATTAGTGGGCTACCGTTATTTTGGTCCAGGTCAGTTTCATAAGTTTATATTTTGAAATCTTTCATTTGAAGCACACCTGAAAATGTCTGATTTTCCTTTGTTTTCTTACATTTTTTTTTCATTTTTTTTATTCAATTTATTTCTGAGCCCATTGTGGGTTTTTATTTCATTTTACCAGGGCCACCAAAAATGTGGTATGTGTGTATATAAATACTTTTTCTTGAAATTTACCTTTGTGCATCCTAGGTACAATGGTGGCGATAGATCTTTATTGTTGGAGGAGGCACGGTTGACCAACCAAGTACTCAATTTACCCAGCTTTTAGCTTATTGAAAGCTGTTTCCTGTTCAGTTCAATTCAAAATTAATTTATTGATCTCAAAAGGAAATTAAATGCTGTTGTAACTTATAGGGTTTTTTTTCAACAAGTTGCTGTAGATGTGGATAACTCTTGGCAGGAAAGGTCATCTGTAATGGTCTGTCTTGTACTGGATCTAGAGAAGACTCTCTGTTGTTTAAGAGTTATTTCAATAGGATGCTCTTTGTTGTCTGTAATATTCATTAATTTATAAAGAATTCTTCAGTCTTACAAACTGTGGTCTGTCCGTGAGGTAGTCTTTGTTCCTCGCAATAATCAATGCCTCCACCTGAGTCTTCTGATATTTCTAACAAAATAAATCAGGCTGAATTGTGTTAAATTCATTGGAGAATTCAAAGAATGTGATCATCATTTTGCTGTCTGTCTTGTCAGTGGGCTTGTTGAAGCAGGTGTATGATGATGTCTCCAACTCTAACTACATGGTAATAAGCAAACTGCAGGGAGTTCTGAAGAAAGATTGTTTTCTTGTTCAGGTGGACCAACAGAAATCTCTCCGGGACCTTGACGATGTAGGATGTCAAGGCAACAGGTCTGTAGTCATCAATGACTGTTGGCTGTGTTTTCTTTTGTATCAGAATAAAGCAGAAGGTATTCTAAGTCACCATCTCCTAGGTCAGGCTAAGGTTGAAGAGGTGCTTTAGAATCCTGCAGAGCCGCTCTAGACTGGCCCTCAGGACTCTGGGCCTAACACCATCTGGGCCTTAAACCTTATTGCAATTTAGTCTCTCAAGTTGCCTCTTTACTTGACTTCTAAACACATTTTGACAGGTGAAAAAGAAGGGAGCAACACCATCTTTTAATTTGGTCAGGAACAAGCACATTGAATGAAGCAAGACAGTCTATGTTAAAGATGGAAGATGAAACAATTTGAGGGTTAATAAGAAGGAAGCTTTGGGTCAGTTGAGGGAGAGAAGATTGCCGGGCTTGTTTCTGAACTCAATTTATTGAAGAATGTGTTCAGTTCAGTGGTCCTATACAGATTTCTATCAGATCCTCCTCCTACTTGAAGCCTGTGATCTTCTTCATCCCTGGCCACACATATCTGATATTGCTTTGCCAGAGCTTACTTTCCAGCTTCTTCTTGTATGCCTCCTTGATTGAAGTGAACTCTTCTTAATTGTTTAATTTATTTAGATGAACTAAAAGTACTTAAACTCCATTCTGTGGGATAAAGGGTTCCATGTAGGGATTTTAATACTAGGGTGCCTATTGGTACAGTCTGAGTGACTATAAAGGTTTAAAATGTATTTGTGACAAAGAAAAAAAACTTAATTAGGACCCATGGTTATTTAACAAACACAATGGAGAGTTTGGTAAGGTTAGGTTAAACTTGTCTGTTGCTCACACATTAATTCACATGCACACCGCATTAAAAACGTACAGCTGGAGACATCCATAAAAGGCACAAGAATATAATAAATAAATACATTACAATTAAAAAAGGTCATGTAAAAGTGCTTAAGTGTTAAAAAAATACTAGTTACCCTATCTCCCTCCCTTTCCCCTCCCACCAATAGCTGTATTATAAAGCCTTATGGCCCATTGGACAAAGGACTTCTTAATCCTCTCGGTGGAACAACCCAGTTAGATGAACCTGTCAATGAAGAATCTCCTCTGGTTGGAGAAAGCAGTGTACTGGGGATGACTGGTGTTCTCTAGGATTAAATTGAGTTTAGACAGTGTCCTCTGTTCCATCACCGTCTCCAAAGACTCCAGGCTCACACCGACCACGGAGCCAGCTCTGCAGATGAGGCGGTTCAGTCTCTGTGTGTCTCTCCTCCTTGCATTGCCCCACAGCAAACAATTGCATAGAATATAACAGCAAACACATCAGACTTATAAAACATATACAAGAGTTTAGAACACACATTGAAGGAGGCCAATCTCCTCAAGAAGTAAAAGGTAAAGTAAAGGGGCTTTTATTTGTCATTATACATACAGGGTGCATACAACGAAATTCCGCAATCAGATTTTAGGGTTAGCCTGTACATTAAAGTACAAGTACATTCTACTCTGTGCTTTCTTGTACACATTATCTATATTAGAAGACCAGTTCAGCTTATTGTCTAGTTGTAGACCCAAGTATTTGTATGTGCTGACCACCTCCTCCTCTATACCATCGATGGTAGTAGGCTGAGGAAAGAGGGGCACTCTACGGGGGTCAAGAACCATCACTTTTGTCTTTGTACGATAAAAATAAAGCTCTCAAAAACTTTAACTTAGAGGGCTTCAACAATGAGTGGCATCTGGGGATCATATGTACTTCGTAACAACAAACTATTTATAGACTTTTGTAGAAATCTTTCCCAGTGCCACAGACCATATTGAGCAACAAAAATATAGAAGAATCAAGAGTATAAAAAAGGACATCAATAGAATGGAAATATTGACATTTTTTTGAACATTTCCTATGTACTTCAAATTTTTTAAATGCCTTTGCTGTAATTTCCTTGTACATTTTTTTACTAATAATAGCTTGTGCCTCTTCCCCTGAACAAAATGGCCCTAAATGAACAGGCTTCCTTTTTTCACTCCTATACACCTTGTTTCGTGCAGTAGGTCCTAAAAAGTCAGACAGAAAGAAGAGCCCCTTCTCTAAACAACTGAATACGTAATATACCTAAAGAACGCTGTTTAACAAATTCTTAGGAATTAATAATCTGAAATATTACAGGCTTTTTGCAGAACTGATCACAGTATATGGAGGCTGAATAGAGGTTTAGTGGGGGTTCAAAGCCTTTTTATCTCGACGATAAAGGACAGAAGTCGACAAGATGCTTTGATATCCATCAGTGTTTCTTTCTTCTCTAAATATACTTTGAGGCTCACTTTCAATGAGCCCATCTATTGTTGATTCTTTTCTAAAACGCTTTGAGGTTTTTATTCAACTTGCAAAGACGTATAAAACTACTGCTATTTTAGTCTCTCTCATCTCATCCCACTGGGCCACGAAGAAAGGAATATTTTTAATTTAATACTAATCATTTTTGCTCTGAGGTAGCTTTGTTATTTTGCCTCAAATCCCCCCAACCTGTTCAACTTGAGCTATGTGCATTATAAAGAAAGAAAAAGGGTAGTCCAAAATAAACCTCACAGAGGAAAATACAGATAACTACAACTAATCCTTCCTATAAGCAGTGGTGGGCAGTAAAGTTCTAAACCCAAACAGTTTCAATAAAATTTCAATAAAAGTTCAGATGCTACTTGAGTCTGTAAATTTAAACACCTGTGGTTATTATGCCTTAATATATCCAGATGTGTAAATTTCATCTTGGCCCATTCCAAATATTTTAAATTGTATCTACTATCTCCTTTTTCTAGCTCCTATACCTTTATCTTTCATTGGGTCAACAATTAAAAGATTACCCAAGATTAAGAAAGAATTTGGGACTGCTGTGCTTAATTTGGGGGATTTGTATCCGTACTTGTCCTGTTAGATCTCAGGGCTGCATTTGATACAGTTAATCATAATATTCTTTTGAAAAGGCTTAAACATTTTATAGGAATTAAGGGAACAGCACTAGGCTGGTTTAAATC
>JAUZNJ010028728.1:0-15879 GCA_034780135.1 Jordanella pulchra | reverse complement strand
TATATATATGGTCACCTGGATCATGTTTTTACCTTACATATATATTTATAGAAAAGTGACAGGTGTTCTGTTAATACTTGAATGCTATATTTGACTGTTGCACAGTATGCTCTCCGGTTCTACTAGTCTTGTGTTAGGAATTTTAATTGTCAAGATATTTTCTCCAGAGAAAGACAGTTTTGTACAGGTGATATTTTAGCTTTCAATGACTGATGTTGTTTACTGCTTCAATATGGAAGGTAAATAATTTGCATATAGTGTCGTCCCTTAATAATTATGGTAATGACCTCATAAGAAAAATAATGATTACTTTTCTGCCTCATTTGAATAATGAAATTATGCAGTTAGCTGAAACAATAAGCACTGGATTTGTGTATGTTAGATTAAATGTGATCATAGTATTATTGTGTTGTAATTGCAACGCATGATCAATGGTGTGTTAGTTCTTCTTAACACCTGCATGAAAACAGAAAAAGAAAATCTATTTTTCTATGATACAACATAAAAATAAAAAAAACTGTATTTGAGAGAGCTACGGTGATATAAACAGTGTTTTTGATTTCTTTTTCTTTAGATTTCAGCCATTAAACCAAGATTTATCATTGAGACACCAAAAAGGCTTTACTACTCATGGGCTCATTGCTGATGAGTTGTGCTAAAATAAGAACAGGTTTACTGAACTCACAATTTCCCCCAGACAAAGTATTGGGTGTCCCCATATTGATGAGTCTGTGTCACTCATACCGCATGAACTTAAAATACCATCTGACAGCAGGGTAAAAAAATAGTTCAGCCTGGGGTCTCTAATCAATACAGAGGCTTTCACAAGCTGTTTACAACCCTGTTTGTTTTTTTTTTTTTTTGGTATGATACATGGATTCAGTTGACTAATAAAGTGCATTTTGGAGGACAGAAATTTTATTTGAAATATAAAAATTTAGAAAAATGTGTTGCTATAGAGTGTTTGCCAGCAGCATTGCTGAGAGGCAGTTTGCATTATCTGAAGTAATGCTGTATTCTAGAGCATTCATTCATCTTCAGATTTTAACAGGCTCTCTGTTCCTCATTAAAACTAAGACTGCATGGGCTCAAAATCTGAAAACCAAAAGCAAAAATCTTGAAGGCTCGGTAAGTAATTTAAGTGCATAAGCAGAGTTCTTGTGACTTGAAACATTAGTTGGGCTGGGTGTGTATTTGTATATACGAGGTCTTGTATATGGCCAAAAAAACAGATTCCAGCTGCAAAGCAGGGCTTAGCGAGTTTATCTGCCCAGCCCAGCAGTATTTAACTCCCACCCTGATGATCCAGTTGTAGACTTTAAGATCATTTCAATAAGGCAAGCTTGCCTCGTTTCATTCCTCTAAACTTTGCCAAAGCAATTTAGTTGTTTAGTTTTAGTCAAATAAATAAGATAAAATATAAACAGCATTGACAAAAAGGGGCCCTAAAAGTTCTGGTTTATTGAGCATGTATATAATCTTTTATTGAATCGGTTACATCTAAATATCACACTACATCTTGACAAAAAGAAAATTTAATCTCAATCTCAATTTACATGTTTTAGATACATATGAAACAACTTGTACAATTTTGATTATCACACTTATATTTTTATTTAAACAAAATTTTGTAGTCAGGGGAGATCTTCATTTATTTACTGAAGGTATTGTTTTAATAACAAGTAATTACTAATCTTGAAAATCTTGTAACCTTTATTTAATACAAGTTATTTTTAAAAATGAGAGGCCAGAATAGCCTGAGCTTCGATTGCAATTTTCTTTGCATTACCTCCCCCAAACAGGGAAACCCTGCTGAAGGTTACAGAAACCTTTAGCCCATGTCATAAACAGTTATAACACAACCTGCATTTTATGTAAATACGACATGCAACATTACATTAGGATATGTTCTTGTTTATTTTTTATCTCCTAAGTACTTTTGTTCTTAATCTTATCCCATGATTGTTTTAAAGATTTCTTGTGCATTTCAAGCTTGTGTCTCCCCCAAAAAATGTGAACATTATTTTTAAACTTTATTACTGAAATAACAAAAAGAAAGATTTTTGAAGCGTTTTAGTAAAATTTACTTTCTTGTAGTGAGATATTTAACATATCGTTTCCAACTCAATCTGTGGAAAAAATCCCCGAAAATATATTTTTTAAAATAATTTATTGCGTTTACTGTTGATTTATTTGTTCTGAAGTTGCGTTGATGAATTTTAGAAATCTTTTAGTTTTCTTTCTTTGAGTTTTTTGAAAATTGTGGAAAAAGAGAGACCGATGGAGATTAGGGATGGGTTAAAAAAAATATCCATTCAATTAATTGCAATTTTTCTTAAAGATAGATTGACAAAAATCTTCTTAATTGATTAGTTAGCACAGTTTTGTGTGATTTGCTTAATACTATAAAAAGGAGGACAACACAAATGTAAAAGTGATGATACAGGAGCATACGGGCAAATGGGACTAACAGGGATTTCCCTGGTGGGCTATTGGCACAGAGTATGAGGCTTCTGTGGCACTTGAATCAAAACCATATTTTAATATTTACAGTACCTAGCTTGACTGGTTTAGGTTTTAGGTGTGGAAGATCATTTTGTTGCAAGGCAAGAACTTATATGGCTGTATATTGTATGCTGTTGCTGATGATTATTTTGGCCATATGAGATAAAAGATTTATCACATCAGCACTGTAAATATATATATGTTTTTTTAATAAACCTATATATTTCACTAAAATGAAACTGATTCAGTCTGTGAGAATCCTATAGCTAACTTTTTCTCCTCAATCCAGCCCCGAGTACATGTTCACCATGTGTATTACTGTGCTAGTGATATATTTTCAAATGAGTTTTGTTCAAAAATAAATTGGATTTGCCTGTCTTCCAAAAAGACAGAACAATTTAACACTTGTGAGATTTCTAACAACCCCTAGCCATAATGAAGAATGACTGTCAAGTCCTGTTCTTAACAAATTTGCTCTCATTTTTTTCTCACCTTTTTCGATGAAAGCCACTGATAAATACACTCATGACAGCAGCTGATCTGGCTCATACAGATGTCCTTTGTTTATGCTATGCTATTGCCTGAACACCCCTGCAGTTGAGCTTTCACCTCATTTGTACCCAAATGGAGCAACAGCCAATACAGGCTAAGAGTTGTCTTCCCTTTTAAAGTATAAAAGCAGTGTTTTCTGCCAAGATGCACAATGCAAAAATGTTAATCCCCTGCCACTGTTCTTTAGCATTTTATTAAACCATGATAATTATATTGGTTGCGAATCGATAAGCCATTCAGTAGGGTAAAGCTCCTTTTTTTGACCAACGTGGACTTGCTCTGCAAATAAGCTTCATCTTGTGACTCATCAAAAGAAGGAATAGTCCTTTATGTTTCTAAACTGCATAAATGGATCATTCCAACTTGTCTGTAAGGCAAACAAATTAGAACCTGAGAAGTAGTGAGGGTGTTCTTTATTTTCTTTTGCGACTGTGAACTAGACCTCATTAGGGAGACAGAGTCTTTAGAAACAACAGCTATCCACGAAGTTGAAGGTAGATACCCTGTTATATAAGGCCTCAAAGAGGTGACAGAGTCACCACTGGATGCTGGGTAACTGCTTATTAGTCAAAGAAGTCAACACAGGAGCACCTGGCAGTCTTATTAGGCTCTCTGCCCTTCTTCTTTAATGTTTGACATGTCACAGCGGTAGAAAGTAGCTGCTATCAAACACGCATAGTGATTCATAAAGTTTACCTGCATGGCTTACTTTTAGTTCTAAAATGGCTTTTGGCATTGCTCTTATTTGCAGAACAACAACATTGATTTTGTTTCCAGTTTTTCTAGCCCCATCACCTGCCCTCACAGAAACAAACACATACACACACATTCACAGATGTTTTTTTCCCTGCCTCCCAATAGTGCTTTCTTCGACTGTCAGCTCTGGGAAGAGGATTAAATTACACTTATGTTGTCATGGTGGTTGTTTCTTTTTTATCCTGTAAAGTAAGAAATCAGCATTGAAAGAGCTCTTTGGTAAAGGACTTCACAATCTCAATTTGGTTTTTTTTCTTTTACAATAAAATGAAGAACAAAGTAACAGCAGGATTTTAAAATGAGACTTCTAACAAACAGAGAAAATATGCTCTTTTTTAAGTTTAAACCAGCTTTTTATTTTATTCAAAATGTTCTTTTTATCCTCTTGGTTTGCTCTGTTTTTTTGCATGTTATCAATATCATTGTACTTACATTGATGGTTGCAAGGTGGCTGAGGGCTCCAGACATTAGGTCGACAAACTATACTTTAATGACAATTATTGATTTTTGCTCAGGGCCAGTTAGGGCACAGGGATGACATAATACCATTAGCTCCCTGGTGCAGTTAAGATCTGAAACATTTACTTGAATGCTTATTTTACAGTATAAGTCTTCACACCCCTGGAAGTATTTTACACTGTTTTATTTTATAATCACAAAATTCTGTGTATGTGATTTTATTTGGTGGATAAATAAGAAGTGGTTAAAAATTTTTGTGCTTTTCAAAAAAAAAAAAATCTTTTAGTAACGGTAATGTATTTATTTACATGTTTTTCTAAATAGCCAAAGTGAAACCAAATACCTTTGGAAATCTGGCTTCTATCAAAAAGTGACAAGAAGAAATCCATTGTTGATGATGTTATTATAAGTCTTGTTTTGCTACACGTCAAGGGGCAAAAGAACAGGATTCTCCAGTCTTTTAGGATTAAATTTAAAGAGACTTACCTATTTTCTATGCCTATAGAAAAAACACCAAAAAATAAAGCTTAATCTTAAAATAAGGTAATATATGCCAAGCATTCATCCTGATAGTGTTTACTTGTTTTTTTTGAGCCTGCCAATAATTTTTGCATCAGGCCCGATCAGCAGATACATTGTCTTACAACATTGCTATTTTTTGGCTGAACTGACTCAAGCATCCATCAACTTGGCAGCTTCCAAGGCTTTAGCTCTCGCTTCAGTGAACTCTATGCTCAGATTGCATTCCAAAAACTACTAGTCTTTTATGCACCCTTGGCATTCTCTACTTTTTTTTGCTTTTCACATTTGATATTGGAGTTTTCCTCTTTCTTTTCATGTCTGGAGGAAAACTTACACCTAATATCAACCCGGAAATAATATTCTTAACAGTGAAACATGGAGGTGTTAGAAGCATGTTGCGGGGAGCCTTTTTTTCTTTTTCTCAGAAAAGGGAGCAACCATGATAAAGTTTGATGGGGGGATGGCTAGAGGTAAAAACAGGGTAAAACAGAGAGGTCTTTTACATGCTCTAACAGGATTTCTGAGACTGGGTTGGAGGTTCTCTTTACAGCTGAGGAGGATCCCTCATCATCCAACAAAGAATTAAACCAAGCCGTTTTAAAACTTGGCTGCAAGATATTAAAAAGCTGTATTGTTATAAATTATATTGGTAAATAATGTAAAAAAAACAGTTGTGATAATATATGTCCATCGTGTCTTTTTCTTCTTAACTTCCAGTAATATGCAACTTTAAGCATTTTGTGTGCGTTATTCAGCATCAGGATATTCATTTCGGTAACATTAAATCCAATAAGCTAAGTAATGTCACATCAGTATTAAACGTGTGAATCCATAATACTTGTGCGATATTGCAGTGGCTTGCATTGAGGTATTTCTTTTGCAATATATTGTGCATCCCCTATTATGACTAAAAGTCGACATCAAAATGTTATTGAGAAACTGTAGCAGGTCTTCAAAAATGCAGTTGGGTTTTCATAATTTTTTACTCTAGAAGTGCAGTATGTACTGCTTTATGTTGCTCTGTAACTTTAATTTCAAGAAAATACTTTGAAGATAGTTGTTATAACACTAAAATGGGAAAAAATTGAAAGAAATACTTTTGGATGTCAGACTGGTAGTAATCATTTTCTATCTTTGTCTCAAATCATGAACAGGTTTTGATCTTTTTAAATTAAATAACAAAATGCATGCATACAGATGATCCCCTCATGTATATTCAGCTCTCATGTTTTGTGATCACATTGTCCTCTGTGGCACTGTTTTTTCTGAGAACGCTCTTTCTTCCTCTCCTCTCCTTCAGGGTTTAGCAGAGCTGCCCTTCCGTTTGGCTTAGTACGGAGAGAGCTGTCTTGTGAGGGTTACCCCATTGATCTTCGGTGTCCAGGGAGCGATGTCATAATGATTGAAAGCGCCAACTATGGCCGAACAGACGACAAGATTTGCGACGCCGACCCCTTCCAAATGGAGAACATCAACTGCTATCTTCCAGATGCCTACAAGATCATGTCACAAAGGTAAACCATGCATATGTCTGTGCAGTGTCAAAACAACCATTCCAAAGTGAAGTGCCTGCCTGAGTTTTTGGCCCGTTAGAAAGTAACTGATAGGGCACAGTAATAGTTCTGGACCACTGCCAGCTTTTTCAATTTTCCTAGCTGTCGTTAAAATACATTTTTCCATTGTTTCAAAATAATCTTACTGGCTTTGGTGTAATTTCTAAATAAGTATTATAACATGGCCTCTGAGGAGCTGAATTAGTCTACTGAAAGGGTCTGAAATGAATAAGGGCACTATGAAAAAAGACAGCAGCTGCCATTATCAATAAGCCACATCCCATTACTGTTAACACCAAAAACGAGTCACCTAAACCTGAGCAAAGTGAATCAGAAATGTCATTACAGCTCTGGAAGGCGACAGAGAAAGGACAGTGTCAAAATAGTACACTAAAGAACACTAACAAACAGACTCAAACAGTACAGAATTAATCTGATTCTGAGAGCAGAGAGAAGTTTAAAAATAATCATATCAAATTAACTTGTTTTTCTTTAGATCAAAGGGCTTAATTATTATGGCTGGGTGCAGATCTGATCTGGCTTGGAGGAGGTGATTTCTTTCTATTGTAATTTCTGCTTAGGTGTAAATAAAACAGTAAAATTACCATCTACATTTTGTGTACCTACATTAGTCTGTGTTTGCTTTATTTTACTCTGTTAATAGGGCTGAGCTGCTTGCCTTTGGTAATATCAATTTATTATATGTCTGTGTATGTTATTTAGCTCAAAAAGAAAATTGGTAATGGAAACATGCAGATACACACACACACACACACACAAAGTGCTGTGTAATAATTTGCCCCTGACTAACACTGAAGTACTCTGTATAGAAATTTTTTTTTTTATAGTAATAGCTTATAATAATATTCCATTTCCAACAATGTGTGAATTATCTATGCTGATTCTTTGATAATCACTATTTATAGAGTAAGCTTTAAATTCTTACAATTTGTCAAATTACAGCCAAAATCCTATATGTGTTTTGTTGGTATTTTATGTGATTGTGCAGGACAAAGTAGTTTACTCCATGTTTTTTTCTAAAATGTACCTTGCAAAACGGATGACCCTAAATAAAAGCAAAATACAACAAACCTGTTGCAAACTTCTGTGTATCACACAGAACTTCAGGTTCAATAATATCTCACCTGAAGACAAAAAGTATGGCAAAAGCGCATACCATAGGCAATGCATGCCTATGGTCGACCACCTAAACTCAAAAGCAAGGTTAGCATAAATCAGAGCAGCCGTAAGAGGCTGATAGTTACTCTGAGCTAGCTGCAAAGAAGCACTGCTCAGACGAGACAATCTGACTACAAAAAAAATAATGGTGTGATCCACGACTGAGGTGTTCATGGAGGAGTAGCAATAAGAAAGCTCTTGTTGACAGATATTCATAAGAGGTCCTGTTTGCCACAACCTATGTAGGAAACACGGGTGTTGTAGTCAGATCCTAGTTTTTTTCCATAAATACAAATTATGTTATATATATCTTCAAGATTGTGCTGCATGATCTGAAATGCCCATTAACACTGTTAAGCATGGTTGTGGTAGTAGCTTGTTATGGGATGTAAAAGACTGTAGAAGAGGGGGTTTATCAGCCTGGTCAACTAGAGGGACTTAGGGCATATATTTAATAATCAGCTTGTCAGTCTATGAAAGCTCAGACTCTCCAGTCTAAAACCAATTACAGCACGGAAGGCGGGAGTTTAGGCTTGTTCCATAATTACCCATGATGCAACATCACTTTTTTTTTCTTTTATCATGATAGTCAGTATTACAGCTGCAGTGAAGCTGAGTTTAATGATGCCCTTCATTATTTCTCAAATGAACTTGGTATATCTTTAAGATTTCATCAACTTGCTTTTTTTTTGAAAACATCTTTGCACCACATCTGTAGCTTCTGATTGGTTCTTACTATTTTCTGCTGACTCTGTCAGTCCTGCCCTGGTCCTACCTTTGAAATCGCGCTCTACCCTCTACTTTCCCGACTGATATATCACCCATACACTGCAAGTCAGTTTGGCTGGCCAGGCTGAGGGGCTGTGAACTTCCATAAGGGGAGAACTTGTGTGATAAAATAGTCCAACCAAACTCCAGGCCTAAAGCCAATTTATCTGTGTAAGATTTCCTAGTTACTGTTTAAACACTCTCTATCCAATCTTAGTGATGCTAACCTATTTTGCTAAGAAGAATTTATATTCTGTAGAAGTTCAAACCTCACAAGACAAAGAAAAAAATGCTGTATGCTGCATTTGCAGAAAAATAACATTATTTGACTGTTGCTTTGAAGGGGCAGAATAAAAATGAACAGTTCACTATTGGCCCATTTTTCCTTCAAATGTACAATTATGTGTAACATGCACAATTTTTGCACTCAAAACTGAAAAAAAACAGCTACATATCTGAGTGTATTAGTCTTTTGACACAGTCAAAATCAAAATGATGTGGTTTTTGGTGTGGTCTGTGTCTTGTTTGTGTAGTTTTTACTTTTATTTTGTAATGCTGACATAAATACACTCAGGGTTTTGTGTCAACACTATCAGAAAGCTTTGTTCTTCTGCTCTCCGTTGAAGCGTCACAAGGATTATTGTCAGTTAATCTACTTACTTTGATGACTCTGAAATTCAAATACCTAAATCATTTTATATTTTGTTTTTTACATCATATAGGAAACAAACATTTTACATCCTGCATAGCAGCAAACCAATGATTATGCATAGTCTTATACATGTGGCTTCAAACATGTTAAAGTACCACCAGAAATACTTTGTATCACGTGAGACATAATACATGAGACCAGTTGTCACACAGGGATACCGCTGGAGCCAAAGTGCACAGGATGGGATGACATATGACTGCCACAGAGAGAGATATTGGCTGGTATGAGACCGTCAGCAACTCTGGCAGGCCGCCTTGGGAAATAAAAAAAATGAAATAAAGGAGTAGAGGCCTTGTATTCAGGGGGGTTATTGTCACGTCCTATTTGATGAAGTCAGATAGCTGACTCACATTGTCTGTCTTGAAAGGCTACAGTTTCCCTACTCTCGGTTTTTGACCCTTTTTGTGACACCGCCCTCGGACTTTGCTCGTTTCAAAACAATCTGTGGAAAAACAGTAAAGGGTTCCCGAACTGTTTCCTTATTAAGCAGTGATTTGTTGACTGTGACAGACTTTGGTTCACTGCTTATATGCAAAATCTGAGACTGACCAAGGATATCAGAGCTTGTTTTAAACGCACACTTAGCATTTAAATGTTTGTGCCGAGTTGTACTATATAGATGTAGAGGCTTCTAAGGAGGAATAACCCATGTAAGATGCAGCTCACAGGAGAGAGTTCAGGATGTTTTATGTTTTGGGAGGAAATTATGCAAATAAAAATAACAAAATCAATCACATTGTTGCAATAAAAAGGAATTATAAAACCTCTCCTTTACACAGCAACCCTCAAAGGGAGCTTCGGATGCACTGCGTTGGCCTTTATCTGTATTTTGAGTTCAAAGTTCAGAGTTAAACCATCTCTGATCCACATCTTAGAAAGGAAATTGTCAGATTTGCATGTATGTTAACAACTTTTGAAGAACTGTTGTGTTTCTGCTGAATCTAGCCATTGTATCCTTTACTTAGAAATACATGACATTAAATCTCTTTGCAGCTTCTGCCTGCTATGTGTGAAGAAACAGTGGCAAACTGATGAAAATGTCCAAGATTAAAGCCAGTTAGAATTATTTAGTTGGGAAAACGCTGTGCTCAGGCTGCTCCTCAGATCAAAATATATTCTTTAAATAATAAAATAATAAATGCAAGAATTATAGAGATCTGGGATTTTTGGGCTGATTTACAATCTCTGGTTTAATAAAATTTAAGCTTGTTGACACAGCTTTTGCATATCAGGATTTTTCTTTAGGAACTTTTACTAAGAGCATTTTATTTATTTTTTTTCTCTGTCCTGCTGTGAGTGGTCAAAGTGATTAGTGACTCAGTAGATATTAGAAGCTGTGTAAATGTGTTGCCATATGCAGAGAGTCAGTGAATTGAAGTTATATTTTCTACTGTTTCCTAATTTAGGTAGGTGTAGAAAAAAAATCACATCACTGTTTGTTTGGAAAATAATGCTGACTTATATCTTAAAATTGGCATGGCAGTGAAGTGTGAAGAACTGGATTGAAGCTTTGTTTGAGTTTGATGGATTCTGTTGGAACTTGTTTTTTTATATCTGCCTGGCATATTATATTCATGAGCCCAATGATTTTATGAAAATAGCCTTAGGATTGTTGTGGCTCAATTAGAACATTCAGCTGCAAGCAATTAGTTGACTCGAGTGGGTGATAATCTGTATGGGAATTTTTCATATGGACGCCGCCCCTCCAGATGTGAAATTACATGGCAGTAAAGTCTGAAATAATTAATTCATTGATAATAATATTCACGGCTGTGAATATTCCTTGTTCCAAGATCAGGTTTTAGTAATAATGTTATTTTCCTCTTCTGTGCTCATGTTAATTAGTGCAAACACACTTTAACCACACAGATAACATCTAACAGATAAAAACAGTCATTTAAATGTATGATGTTTTTGATGTATCTCATTGGTACTTTTCAAATCATGATTTGCTTGGTTGCTATGAATTCAAATCTGATCACATATTTATCCTAACAGAAGTTAGATGAAAATGTCATGCCTTAATGAATAATGTTAAAGAGCATACAAAGATAAATTATATGAAAAGTGACCTACGTGCATTGATTTCTCTTTGATTCATGAGCTTCAAGTGAAGTATTCATAAACAAGGTCTCTGATAGGTGGAACACAACAGGGCTGGTATCTGCTGTGCCTGTAGATCATATGTTTTTAAAAGGTAATTTCATTGATTAACAATTATCGATGTTGATTGATTTCTGAGGGGATTATTAACTAAATTATTAAACTTAGATGATATCCATTAGTTATTTTCATGAAAATTAACTATACCTTTTCAACATTTGGCTCTTTAAATGTTAACTGACTCATATGTAAACACTTCTAATGAAAAACAAAATACACATGTCGTTTTAAAGGACTCTATTTTAAATCTAACATTCTTAAATAACTGCATCTTAATCCATTGCATCTTCCGAGTTTGCATCAATGAAGCTGAGGTGGGGTCTGGAGACTGAAGAATGCTAGTTACACTATTTATATCAGTGACAGTACTGCTTGCAAGGCTCTCTGAGGAGCTCCATTCTTACCGCCTGACAGCACTCTGCCTTGTACTTTCTCTCTGCACACACACTGTTAGTGTTTATTTAAAGCACAGCAGATTAAGTTTTCATCAAGGTCCAGATTCAGTTTGGATATTTCAGAGGGATGTACAAAAGTTCATTATACATAAAATGGCTCTCTATCTAATTGGTAATGATGTGCTAAACACAAGAGTACATTAAGTTACCAGCGTTATGTTTGATGAAGTTAAAATACTTATAATTGCATCTCAAAGTGATTTCCCATCTCAGTTCTTTGTGAAGCTTTAACTTTAAACATTTAATGTATGTTCTATTGTTTTGTGTTACTAGGAAGTATTTATATAAAGACCAAAACATCACTGCTTGTAAGAATGAAATTACTTAAAATAAGGTTTTATAATCTTACAAAATGATGTGCTGTTTGAATTTTAAGAAGACTTTTCCATCATTTATTTATCGCTGCTATTATTTTTAACAAGTTGTCTCTGTCCTTATTACTTTACCAATGTAGATCACCGGTCTAACTCAGTTTTTTTCTAATGGTTACAAGTTGTGTTTTTCATTATAGACAGTTGGAGAAAGCTTATAGAGATAAACAGAGCAAGTTTTGAATAGAATTAAAATATCTTTATTGTCCCACAATGAGGAATTTTTTTCGTGACAACGGCAAATCAAGTAGGTAGAAGAAAGTTTACATGTACAAGAAAAATTATTATGAAAGACCAAAATTTCATAAGTTAAACTGTCAAGCTAAAGAGAAGAATAAATCCCACAAAGAAACAAAAAACAACATTGTCGTTCATAAAGCATTGCAGTATTTTTGTTCAGTTTGGCTTATACCTGTCTTTCTCAGCTTGAATGAACCTCAGATTTCGTCTTAAAATACAAAATACTGTTTCCTGTCAAAAAGCTTCACCATCCTTTGACTTTATTCTTACAACTTGACACTTTACTGATCCCTGATTGAAACTCAGAGTTAGTGTTTAGTAACAAGGCTATCTAATATTAACAGCACATGCTGGTAACACTATATTTCTGGGTATTATTTATATTTAAACCATGTAAACCAAGACTTGTTTACATAGCGTGCACAGTGCTGAGTCTGATGTAATGAAGTGCAAACCAAATAAAGTGGGAAAAAAAAGCTGATTACTGCAGCTTTTATTGTGACTTAAAATTTCACGCATTTCTCACTTTGAAGTACAAATAACACGCAGCATAGTACTCACTAATTTGTTCTGAGATATTGTTTTATCTTTTGAATAGGTTCAGAATAGAATCAGGTTTGAAGCTGCTTTTTGATTTAGTGAATTCAACTCAATCTGTCAGGCAGTATTTTTTTCCCCCAAAATAAAGCCTCCCCTGCTGTAAATAAAAAGATATAAAAGACCAGTAGCTGTAACACGCACGATGTGTTTAAAAACGTATGCTTACACGTCATCTTAAAAGATTTCCATCTTTAGAAGTTGCAAAGCTGCACAAGCCTAAGACTGAGCAGACTTTAATTATTTGATTAAAGAGGGTCTACCTTTGCCTTCTTCTGCTTCGTAAAAAGCCATGTTTTGACTATATATAATACTGTACCTATATTGACTCTAGTTGCATGGCAAATACCTCTTCTAGGGTACAAAAAAAGAAAAATCAATAAGTGCTGGATAGATATGAGTCAGACAACTTTGCGCCTGACTTTTTAAGAGCTTGGAATTCCCCCAATGAGCTGCATTGGCAGCTTTAATAAATGTAACATTAACACAAGCATATGACAGCAATTGGAAATTTGAAGGCTTTCTTGAAAGGCTTTTGCGTCAGATTTCAAGTTAAAGGCAGGATGCCAGTGGTTAATTTCCAATTGCCCATTTCCTGCAAGAGAATTGGACCACCTCCTAAAACTGCTCTAAATATACCGATACAGAAGGTGATTGTGCTTACAGCAGTGTCTGTGGAATGTGTGGGTATGTTGTGTTCTGCTCACATCACATTGTTTCTCTTGCTGCCATTCTGTGGCCTTGGAAATGATTTAATTTTTCAATGGCCTGCCTGCGATCAACAGGCATGCCTCTTGAGAGAGATGTCTGCCTTGATAATTGTGCCATGAACCTCATCAGCATTTCAGATGAAATGGGGCTAGACGGGTCACTATGAGTTTAAGAGACGCTAATTTGATTGAAATTCAAACTGGGAGCACCAGGAAATAGATTGTTCCTCTTTGGGTAATGTGCTCCCCTTACTCATCTTGCTTCTATCCTCCAGTTACGCGATTGTTTTCGAAGCAGCAGCTCCTTCTTTTCTTTATCATATTGTAAATTGCAAATGGCCACTCTAGGCTAGCAGAGTTTTGAAAGAGAAAATTAAAAATCTCACCCAAAGCAAGGCAGATACAGCCAGAAAAATGAAACATTGTTTTGATTAGACATGATTGCATTGTGATTAGCCATTGTGGTTAGATGAAAGATACCTCCAGTTCAGACAGATATACACATCTTTCTGGAAGTATAATAAATAAAGAAATACATCTATGTCTGAATTATAAGACAGAAAAAAGATGCCTCCACTATTAAGGCCTGGGGGAAATTTAGATTGGCCATTTACCCTAACTAGATTTTAGACAGGGACAAAAGACTCCATGCATGTATGTAAAGAACATACCTAAGTAGTTTATGAAAGAAGGATGATGACAAAACATCTTTACATTTAGCTCACATAAAAGCTTTGAGAAAAAAAAAAATACAGTTTGAAAAAATTTGTTATTGAAAAAATAATTTATTCCAGGTTAACCCATGATTTTATCATTACCCAAAGAGGAACATTCTATTTCCTGATGCTCCCAGTTAGAATTTCAATCAAAATTTATCATGTCTTTATTCATGTCGACTATTTAGGTCAATAGTGCAAAAAAAACCAAAACAGTCTAAAGTGAAATTTTTCTGTGTTTTTAAGAGAACAAAGTTTTGATATATCACGAATTGAATGTTTCAAAGAAAGAGCCAAGGCTTCTTAGCGTGTTCAGTAATGAAGGGGGCATTTTCGCAAAGCTTGTATCAATGTGACTTTGTCGTGAAGTGGGTTGGGTCCTCTGGAACTGTTAGCTAGGTGTTTAAAGGGCCTTGGTATTCAGTCAAAATCTGTATGTTAGAAATTAGGTGTCAGTTCAGGTTTTTGATAGAGTTTTTATAGTGTGGAGATAGTTTGGAGAGTTTCGGGGAGAGAAGGAAAGATAGTTTGGAGACTGAGGAGAATAAGGAGGGAATAGAGGATAAAGCTAGTCAGGAAAAGGAACATTTCCCTTATGTGGTAACATTTTGACTTGATCTCTGCCAATAACAGGGTTCTCATAGCTGAATTTTAATTTGAGTGACAGCCACAGAAACTGTCTATAAACACTTCCACCTCCTTATTTGCACATGATAGGTAAGAAACCTGTTTGACTGAGGAACTCTAGTCAGCGCTATGATAACTTGGACCACCCAGCCATCCTGTGAGCTTTCCACTGTGTCATTGACTCAGACTCACTATAAGTACAATCGCTTGCAGGTAAACATATGTGTTCCCACCAGCAGACAGAGAGCACAACCTTTGAAGGCTTGGAAGGATCCTCAAACGGCCTGTAAAGCGGAGCTGGACAATGGCTGCTGCTTTGTTTTTTACAACCCCATAAAATACTGCATTATTGCTGTGCCAGTGTGTAGCCCAGCCTGCTGCTCACTGGGTCAATCTGACAGTTTGCTTATTTAAGGAGATATGAACTTTGTTTTTAAATAGTAAAAAGAAGAAAAGAGCTAAACAAATAGGGGTGGATTATCTATAAGAGGGCAAAAATGAAAGAAAGGTGAAAGAAAGATGGGTGCATCAAAAAAAAGGTTTCTCATTTGCCCCATGTTCCCCCTTAGCTAAAAAAAGCCCGGTAAAAACCCTGCAATGAGATAGGTTAAATTATAAGAGTTTAAGATTTATTATATTAAGAATTATTATTTTCTCTCATCAACAACAGTATTTTTCAGTTTCTTAGGTTATTTAAGGCTACGTTTCAAGTTGGGTTACAATAACAGCACCTCTCAGCAAGAGTCTTCACTTCCCTATGATGTTTTTAAAGCCCGAAGCAGTAACGTAAAAAAAAACAAAAAACAGTAATCATTTAAAACTCCTAAGAAACTACTATTTCTTGATGAAAATGACTAAAATCTCACGTTTTGCACATAATTGTCTACATTGATTTACATTGCTCTCTTCCAAGTTCCACCACTATCTATCTATCTATCTATCTATCTATCTATCTATCTATCTATCTATCTATCTATCTATCTATCTATCTATC